>JAAAKQ030036688.1:0-16924 GCA_010016005.3 Zanna intricata
TCTCAGGAGTGGTCGACCTGAGATTGTACAAGACTACACTTTATACACATCATCCTCATTCATCCTCTGAAGTAATACCTTACGGTATTTCCGGAGGCTAAACAGATAAAGAGTTATATTATAGAAGTTTTAATTTTTTTTTGTCATAAAACAACTATACTGTAAAAATAAATGAAACTTAAGAGAACGCTTATTAGTTGCTTGAAACTATAAGTCTGCTTAATGTAGTTCATTTAAATCAACGTAAATAAGACTGATTGAAGCCATTATGTTTAGCAATCTCGGTTTGCTTGATAGAAGATAAAACACGCACGTTTTGTATCGGTATAAGAGAGAATTAAAAGACAAAAAGCTGATCAGTGATTTTGGCTTTAACCTGCAAATTATAATCGCTACTTTTACCCGAAATTCGATTTATTTAATATGCTACTAGTCTATTTGAACTACAGGACAATAAATTATTACAAATCATTAAGTAAGGTTTTAAGTAGTTTTTGATTTAACTGAAATAAAAGTTAAAATCCATAGGTGGTAACTGTAGAGTAAAATTTCTATTTCTTCGTTATCAGAAATATTATTTATCCAGTCTTCAAGAACGTACCAATAAATAAATATTAAACGCTATTTAATCAACTGTTAAACCGGTGGATAAGAAAACCCTGTTTATATCAAGTAAGAGAATTTCAAAGATAAAAAGGTTTCCCGGAAAAATTAGGTAATAGTTACAGTACTTTGCTTCACGACAGATCAGTCTGTTCCTTTACGCTATTTCCCTCTATCTTATGACTACGGAGTATATAAAGGTCTCGTGTACACAAACGGTTCTGTCTGATGGCACAGACGGTTTCTCTGAGAGTAATTGCTTCTGGTAGGGTAGCCCCTGTAGTGAACAGGATGAAAAAGTAAACTGTAAGGTGAAAAGTGTCTCTCTCTGTGCGCGTGTGTGTGTATGTATTATTACCGGCATGGCGTGCTGATGTACAGTTCATCGACTTCGATAAGAGCCAACAGCAATCAGGTTCACTGCTTTTTTTGCGGCTGGAACAGTAGAGGGTTTTTCTGAAAGAGTTATCCGTATTCGGGAGTGATCTCTCTTGATGCAGTTCGCCGATAATCGTCGCGGCTACGAAACGTAGCAGAAGTAAATCTAAAGAAAATAATCACAACTCCAGTTTTTAAACGGTAAAATTCATTAAGTGCGCGCGCGCGTTTGTACGATTCTATTCTGTAAGCCTGAACCTTATAGCCACAAAACATATATAGTATATTACAGTTATAATGTATTAAATGCGCGAGTGGTAGGTCTCGGTCTTTCATCCGGAGGTCCCGGGTTCGAATCCCGGTCAGGCATAGCATTTTTCACACATGCTTCAATTTATTCATCTCATCCTCTGAAGATATACCTAAACGGTGGTTCCGGAGGTTAAACAAAGAAATAAAAAATAAAGTTCCCAAAGTAACAAATTTATAGATTTTTTTGTTGTGAAATAATGCAATATTATGTATATTCCTGTCTGTAATGGAGAAGAAACTTTCGATTAAGTATTAAGCTATTTCGCTGATATAAAATACAATAAAAATTAAGATTTTACTCTCCAAAAACCTAATTTATAAATATATTTTAACGACAATTATACTTCGTTCCTACTTTAAATGTGTTATGTGTGATTTGTATTAATATTAATAAAAGTGTATCTTTTATTTGTAATATATATTATATTACTAACATATACATATGTATACTTATTGCTGGAAATTGTATGCATACGCAATGTATTTATAATAAGTACGCGTAATAATAGTCACACATTAATCAAGGAAATTAATGTAATTGTTTTAAAATGGCAGTAAATTCCAATGTCATGAAGCATTAGCTTATATAGTCTTTTAATTATGTAATTTATTACGGCTGATTATAATAATTATTTGTTGCATTACATAATGAAAACATAAAAAGTTACGTCAAATATTCATTTAAAAAATAAGACGACACAGATAACAGAATACATAAAATATTATTGACAACTATGACCGACGTTGTCATCGACATTATCTCAACCTTGAAAAAGAATTCTAGAAACTGCTACTAGGTTATATTTTTAAAGGTTCTGTTTATTATTATTATTGTTTTTTTTTTTTAATGTTACGTAATTACTTCCTAATAACAAAAATAAAATTTTTAAACTTTTAAGTGTTAAGAAGAATTTTTTTTAAAGCATAGTCTCGTAGAATGCATGTAAACTATTTCTATTATTAATATATATAATTTATTTAAAATCCCTACGATAAAAATCCATTAAACTACATATTTTATAAATATCAAGAAAATTTACATCGGAAGAATGAAACCGGTTCAAAAATAACAGACGATTTTATTTTGGCTTATCTTACACAAAGCCGAAATATCTTTTCCTCAGAGATAAAGTTTAGCCTTATACAAAGCCAAAGAAACAACATTCGCCTGTCCTGCATTTCTTTTTTAATAATTTTTATTTCTTCGGAAACGGTTATTAGAAAGAGTTTTTTAATTAGAGTTTTTTAAGTGTTTTGAAAAACTTGTATGATCATTTTATTTTAGTAACGAATTTTCTCAGTAATTTTTTTAATGTTACCTTTATAAAAACGATTTAACAAAGTACCCCAAAACATAGTATACTTATTAATAAACAATAAGATCTTAAGGTAACTTAAATCTTAAATCGTATGTCTTATTAACCGACTTATGTCTTACTGAACCGAGAGAAATAGAAAAGTCTTTACAAATAACAAAATACAATTGAAACGAAGGTCGGTTGTAAATATTTCCATGGACGGATAGAAGCAAATGTGAATAAAGAAGCAGGAGGCCTTTATGTTAAAAATTCGTCGCTTGAGTTATTCTTTGACATAATTCTTTATTATTATGTATAAAAAAAATAATAGTAATAAATTTGATACGATAATAATATCAATCGCTATTGTAGTTGTACATTTACAAGGCTATCCTAATCCGATCAAAAACACGCAACAACAATATTTTATTTAATTTTTTAATATTATTAGTCGTAAAGAATAATCGCATAAAAATAAGGAAAATAATGTTTCCTGATATCAGAATATAAAATACCGATACGGTTTCTTCCTACAGGAAGGCACACCGCAATAAAATCCTACTGTACCGATGTAACAATGCAGTAGGAAGGAATCGTACGATTGAAATCATAAAATATAGAAATTCATAAAAATAAATATTGCAATACAATTAACAGGAAATAAAGAGAAAAATAATCGTATTAATTTTAATTCGTTATCAGATCTTTTAAAATTATGTCTCGTATTACATCCGAATAATAATACCACGTTAATAAGCAGGTAATTTGTTATTTTAAAATAAATTACAGCAGGTCGTCTTTTCATGTTCAAGACGATGGTTATTATTATTTTACCATTAATTTACAGGCAGGAGTACTTAAAGCTAGCAGAAAGAATCAAGAAACGGTACTGCGGTTTAAAATATAAAACCGCAACGCTACTGTGAAGGTAATGATGGTATTGTTAACGGCCGAGAAGACAGAAAATATGAAGAATTAGAAAACGGTTAATAGAAACTCATTAATGTTTCTTCTTTTTTTCGGAAAATTATTTTAAATTAAAAAAAAAAAAGATTGTTTCACGTTTTACACTTCCAAGTCTTTGGTCTAGAACATCGGGATACGCTTTCAGATCGTAAACTAATTTGGAGAAGAAATTTAAACGATTTGAATTACTTATGAGAAAAATAAATAGTGAAATATCGGTAAACTTTGAGTTGCTTTTAAAAAATATACTTGTTTTAGAAGTGATCTTAATTTCTCATTTTGTTTCATTTTCGAGCCATTTTGAAATAATGTTACAGGTTCTTTGTTTATCGTTTTGTATTCTTTATTTTAATTTATCTTTTTCTCATCTATTTTCTGGTGAATATATTGTACGAAAATTATTTTATTTCTTATTTTTATAATTTTTTGCGGAAAATATGCTGCCGTGAGCAATATATAGTTTAACTTTCTTATTCCACATAGTTAATCTGTTATCACTTTTCGGTTTTCGAATTGTATTTTCTGTTTTTAAATTGAGTTACTAAGATTTCAATTTTACAATAACTTTTCTTCGCTCTGTATACGTGGCATTATTCTTAAAACAAAGGAATCTTTATAATCTTCGAATGTGTAGCCGCGATCATGAAACAAAATCGCCGAGGAAGAATGTCAGGCGAAGCTGAAATTCTAGAAAACGAGAGTATCGTGAGTACAAGGGAATTCGTGATGACAGTTTTTTGAACAAGTTAAGTTTCAGAAAAAGAATTTTATTTATTCAGTCTAAAGAATTAGTAACCGTTCTATTCTATGAACAAAAATTTAATCGAGTGTTATCTTTTTTTTCTCTAACCTCCTGAATCACCGTTAGGTATATCTTCAGAGGATGAGATAAATGAATTGTAACGTGTGTGAAAAATGCCATGTCCCCAATCCGGACCTCCGGATGAAAGCCGAGACGTTACTACTCGTGCCACGGAGGCCGGCTAATCGAGCGTTAACTGCAAACAACAGTCGAACGATGAAATTATTTATGTTAAATACATGCATTTACGGAAAAATCAACCGGCTGCGTTCTGCCCTAATGAACAGATATTTTTGGGAGACAAGCAACAATTTGTTTCGTAGTAGAAAAGGGAAATTCCATAATTATAATCGATGAGCGACGGGCGTATACGGAATTTTACAGTTTGATGTACAATTACAATCATCTTCAGGTGTACCGTTCGTATAATTTCTAGATCTCAAGCATAGGACACTGAAAGTATTATTAATTTTTCTTCACATTAAATTATTTAAAATACGGACATAAATTTGCAATATGAATTTTTTTCTATGCAAGAAAAAATTAGAATAATTATAAGCGGATAACAAAGAAAATTATAATGTTGATCATATTGAAAGAAAAAAAAATGATTAAACTTTTTTTAATTTTATTTCCCATAAATGAAAGTCTTAAAATCGATGAAAACAAAATACACATTTTCTGAAACGTGAAATTTTTAATTAATTTTTTAGTTATGAAATTAAATTTCAATAACAATTGATAGCTTTTACCAGTTGCATGCAAACCGTACATCGTTCTCTACAATGTACTTAATAGTACATTGAATTTTTTTTCTAAGTAGCTATTTGCTTTCTTTTCTTAAAATTTGTTTTTATATTCAGACAATTTAAAGGAAAACAAAAAGAAAGCTGATTTAATACTTATCGGTCACGTTCTAAGAAAAAAAAAAAACGTAGATGTTAAAAGTGTCGATAGCGCGCACAGTTTTTGTATGGTAATTATACAGCAGCAGCTTTATATACAGGTAACAGAATTCTGCACATCAATACAATAAACAACAAAGTCAGACTGCTGATACTAATAACCACTTTTTATGAATCGTCCCGGACCACGCTTCCAGGAAGACATTTAACAGAATTATCGAAAATTTCAAGAATGAAATGAGGCTTAAAAAATCCCAATTAAATGAAAGAAACGGTTGAAATTCTGATGCTTTCACTCTTTTAAAAGAGTTTTTGGAATCGATATAATAAGAAGGGTTTTCCACATTTCTTTCATACATATAAGAAAATCTTATTATTTTTGTGTTTAGATCAACGAAAATAATTTTATTGTATCCCGTTTAATTATTATTTATAAACAATAATTTAATCGCCACTTAATTTATGTCTTTAAGTAACAGCAAAACTGTACATTCTGTAATGAACATTTCACAACGTCGATAAATAAATATTATTACGGTTATGGACTTTTATGACATTAATAAAATGTCAAAATATACTTTTATAAAGCTGAGAGAAAATTAGACCGCAAGAACCCGAATCGTTGTACAAAAATGAATTTCATGTGCAACATGATCAGAAAAAAACAATAAATACTTTCCATTCCAAACAGTAAATTAATAAATAGATTAGTTCATTATTGTAACTAATTTAATATTAGCTGTCATCATTATCTAATAAATAATATTTTATTAGTTAATTATAATTATTAAATTATACTGTAATATAAAAACTTTCTTTAACTTTCTTTAATAAACACTCTCAGAAATGGTCGGTCTGAGTCTGTTGAAGATTACACGTTTACTGGTACATTCACACAGATCTTGATGAGTCGCTTATGACTTTTATTGTTGATGCGACTAGAAAAAAAAAAAAAAATTAAAAACCTTTCTTACATGATTCACTTCATTTTACGTTTGAAATATACACTGAAGCTGAAAATAATGTGCTTTAAGAAGCCGGAGGAATCATAATTCTCAAACATTTAACAAATTTTCTTTTTCTTCTTAAAATTGTCTATATCTGATTTTTCGAGATACGATCTACAACACGGTTATGTTATTTACATAGGCTTTACTCAACAGCTAGCAACCAAAGTAGAAAATTAATAAAATGTAGTGATGAAACAGCTCAACTGAACCAGGAAGTAATTTACTGTTGATTTCCTGCGATCATCTCAGTCAGCGTCGCCTTCATCGCATCTACTATGTTGTTTTTAAAGCGGGCTAAGCAATTTTTAAAATGCTGAATATTTCACGATTCGTTTCTCTTTATCATAATGTGTGTACTAATCTTATTCGGACATATTTTGGAAATAAAATATAATTACATCAAAACTACTACCTTTCACTGTAAGAACCGTTGGATGACGATGAACGAAGCGGGAGGCTGTCAACAGCTGTTCACGACGTAAATGCGCGCACTCCTGCACGGACAACCTCATCTTACCCTCCGATCGAGTCATAGCAGAAGAGCTAAAAATCGACGAAGACGCGGTACGTACAATTCTAACTGAATAAAAAATGAAAGATGTGCTCTCGTTTCGTTCCACACTTCTTGACCGAAGAACAAAAACAAGTGCGTCTTTCTTGTGCTTAAGACATCTTTGAAACTGCCGATAGCGATCCGAATTTTTTGCAAATAATTGTAACTGGGGATGAAAGCTGGTGCTTCATGTATGATCCGCAAACGAAGCGTCAATCTGCTGCTTAGAAGAGTCCTGGAGCAAAAAAACCGACGAAAGTCGGGTAGCAAAATTAAGAGTGAAAACGATGCTGATTGCATTCTTCGACTCAAAGGACCTGATTCTTAATGAATTTGTCCCAACTGGTCAAACCGTGAATTCTAAATTCTATTTGGGAGTAATGAAACGCCTGATGCGTCGCATTCGTGGAATCCGGCTCGAGTACCGGGATCCAGGCAGTTGGACTCTTGCACGACAAGGCCTCGGTAACATGGGAACATGCTCCGGCACATGGCTACAGTTTTAAGATGTTATTCCGCAAATCAAATCACCGTCTTATCCCACCCTCCTTGTTCACCCGATTTGGCTCCAGCAGACTATTCTCTGTTCCCGAAACTCAAATTGAAGATGAAAGGCCGCTTTTTCGACTACATCCCGACCATTCAAAGGGTTTGCACCCCTTGAGCAACTGAAGACGATCCCACAAAGTGATTTTTCTAGATCGTTTGACGGGCTCTACCGGCACTGCAACGAGCGTATAACTAGAGAAGAGAAGGGTTCTATGTAGAGGGCTGATGTGAGTAAATTCGTTTACCTTTAAATCCGTATTTTTATTTAATTCAGTTCTGGAACTTTTCAGACATAACGTGTATATCTTCTTTCGTTTACTCTTTATAAGGATTTTACATTTAAATCGTTACTAAAGTAGTAACATAATTTAATAAGCTAATATTAAAAAGAAGCTAACATTAACAAAAGGAAAAAATAAAAAAGTACTTTACTTCTTCATAAAATTATTGTCAGATACTAATAATTATAAAGTATATTAATGAAACGATTAACGAGTAGATTTAACTAGAGAAGAAAAGTAGCCTAATGAATAAAACAGAGAAAGAATTGCCAGCACGGATCAAAACGAAACGGCCTGAACATCGAGTGTACTAATAAATAAATAAAATCAGTTTAAAAGTGTCATTGTTTGATCTGAAATGAAAATATTTCATCGTTTATAAGTCAGTCTCCTTTTATTTTTTCACCGTTCTCGACTGCTTGTATCGAGGGAGTGTTACTACGTTCAAAAATTTGTCAAAACGTTAGGTATGGTTTCGCTAATCCTAACGTCCACCGGAATCATCTGTTTACATCATTTCCAAATGTAAGTAAAATGGATTACAAAGTTATCCAGAAAGGAGATAACAGAACACAAAAGAGAAAGTAGAAAACGGTATCTGCTCGTTTATAACGAACGAAATACAAAATTGGGAAAGGTCGCATCAGATTTTTTTTTAAACTTAATGATGAAAAAAATGTATCGGGATAAAATCTGTGCGACTCTATAAATTAGGTATGTGATGAAAGTTTTAACCAGAGTTGCACTTTTGACGTATCCACGGTTATGTTAATTTTTTTATGTAGAGGATTAAGATTTGAACTCGACAAAAAGGTAAAATTTAAGGGGAAAAAAAATCGGTATTTTTAAAAATATTTGTTAATAAGATTAATGATGAATAAACAGGTACTAAGATGTCTTTTTTATTAGAATACACCGATAAAAAATTAACAAACTTTTTTGTTTTAGGAAACAAGAAAATTATTCCTATTTGTACTGCATTGTTTGTTTTTTTTAGGAAAGCCCTCGATTTTGGCGACAGATATAAAAACAATTCCATCGTAAAACAGAATTAGTTTTATATTCATATTCTACACTGTTAAGATTATACTTATCGAATTTAGTTTGATTAAAAATCGAAGTAACTACGATCGATTTTTTTCTTCATTTTATAATTATATAAAAAAAAGAAGAAAATTCCAACTATAACACCAGGTTAGTATGTCGCTTTCAGCAGGATATTACTCAAGTTCAATGACATGCGTGACGTCTTATCTCGTATAATAATAAATGTACCCCGTTGCGTGATTCAATAAACATTACACAATCTCGCTTATTACTAACAGAATTACAACACTTAAAATAAAAAAACAGGAAACTCAAAATTAAAAGTAAACAGTCGAAAAATTTTAAGAAAAAAATACGTAATCGTTTATTTATAGGAGATTAAAGACGCAATAGGATCAGAATCACGAAGGTAGATGAATCTGTAGGCTGATCCCAGGCTTCTAGAGAAGGCTGGACCGTAAGCACGGGAAACTGGGGTACGAGTTAAATCAATTTCTAACCGGACGCAGGTGCTTCAAAGAATATCTATGCCTACGGGCATTAAGATCCTTCGTTGAGTGTGATTATTGCGGAAGAAAGAACGCTACAGAGCAGATCGTATTAGATTGCGACAAGTTCTTGCAGCACAGTGAAGCATGCCTGAGAGAATTCGACGTGCTAACCCCAGACAACATCACAGAGTCTCTGCTGCAAAACAAACGGCGGGTTGCGAGATCCCGATGATATTGGAGTCAATTATCTGAACAATGATGTCGGAAAAAGTGCAGGGATAAATTCCCTCTGATTTTCCCTTGAAGCAGTGTTCATAGTTAAAGCAAATACGGCTCTAAGATGTAGTAAGAAATAAAAAAAGATTCAGGACACAGATTTACTTAATATTTGATAATCGTCTATTTTGTTAAAACAAATCGTAGGAGTAGAAAAATAAATTTCCGTTTTATAAGGCCGTAGGTTAGATAAATATGGAGTTGAAAAACCGCTAACATCTTTTTTTTATCGGAAGTAAGACGTGATGTCATTTAATTCGCTTTATACTAAAACTACCTATCATGATCGTTGTATACAAACGGGAGAACTATTTCAAACTTGTACAGTAAAATAAAAACGTTGTACTTGTAGGGCTGCTGAGTTTCGTTAGTAAACCTAAATTTCCGGTTGAAATGAAAAAACTCTCACTGGCCTGACCAGTTCTAGGTACGGTAACGTGCCAATAAATACATGTTACCTATAGTTAGAAGTAAAAATCCACTACAAGAGAACTCTTGAAAGTCTAGTTCATATGACCTCATTTTCAGTGAATATTCAGTAATACGTAGAAAGAGAAGGAGAATTAGAAAATAAATCAAATAAAAATAACCAAGACCAACAAAACCAGAACGTACTCGCATACAACTTTTCCTAAACCTGTTTTTTTTTTCATGCTAGAATGATGAAAAGAAATAACAGAAATCTGGCTTTTCTTTCCATAATGATATACATATATATAAATATATCATTTACAATTTAATGATGAAACTTAATAAGACAGAGAGAGTTTGCTTTCCGGTTTAGCTAATTAAAGGTAAACCCGAAAACAATTAGGCTTAACATTTAAAATATAAATAATCCTTTACATCTAAAAACTTGTTCTGGATAATATCGTACGATATTAATTTCCATGAATTTCACATTTCACAGAAATTTCCTCTACTGATGGGAGAGAACGTATATAATGCACGTATACAGAGAAGTACTAATCTGTCGCTTCACACCATGAATTTCGGTCTTCCTTACGACTGCCATGTGAGCAAAACATCTGAAGTTCAAGTAATCCTCGGCACAGTTTCTAGTAAGGTCGAACATCGCCTGCAATTCAGTGGGTTCGGCATGCCGATACACCATCTTAACCCACAATTTCTTCTGTAAGATTGGCATATGGTCTTGTTACTCTTGATAATTGAGCTATTATTTTTTCGGGAATGATCTTTGTATTGCCAAGTTGTCTGCAACCGTTACTTTTATGGGACAGCAAAGAATTGAACAGTTTTAGCGATTAAGTAACACTGAAGAAAAATCATAACATGTATTACAAGTGAAAAACAAACAATCAACTGTTATGATATATTGGAGTGTTTCCGGAAATCTTAACATCAATCAAAGCTTTCAAAATAATAATTTTAACTCCTATTAGTTTATTATACCTAATATTGGGATTCACTAACAGTTTCTGGTTAGTTATGGGAGATGGGTATGAAAAATACTGTGGAAATCTAGAACGGCTAAACAAGGATACTGTTTGCAGAAAACACTTCTTTTTTTTAAAGACACCATTTGACTTTTTTTTACGAATATTTTATCAGCAAATATCTATGTTACACTTTCAGTGAGATAAGAGACAACAATAAAATAATTAAGAACAAAATACTAAACTAGATACTATCGCACGAATGACATAGGATAGTTTAACCCCTGGTTCTGGCAAGAAACTACTGAATTATCATAGCCGGATTCGGGCCTCGCGTTAAAAAAGCTAAAGGAAAGCGATCTGTAGTTCGTGAAGGACTACGATAAAGATTTACACAGATAATATACAAAAAGTATTCGTTGTAGGAGATACAATATTTAGAACTGTTAAGTAAGTACTGAGAATATTGTTTCCATGATTTCAGGATTAATATTTACTACGTTTCTGGCTCTTAAATGGAATTGTTAAAAAACCACTACTCTGAAATAAAAAACGGAAAATGAAAGATATTGCAAAAAACAAAATAAAAATAAGAATGATCCAGTTAGGCAAAATCAGAAAAATAGCTTTTACTTTCTGTGGAATAATATAATATTTGCCTCACTTAAAGTAGATGAATAAAGTATTTGACGGAAAGAAAATGGATTAAGAAGGGGGAACTATCCAATATAACATATTTACCTTACCGACAAAATTCAAATGTGAATTAGAAAAATTACTTTAACTGAGGTACGAGTAGCTTTCCTGAACTGTCGACTTATGCAGTGCCTAGTACAAATCGCTCAGTAAAAGTTTTTACTATTGATTGCTGTGTAATGTAACAAGAAATATCGATTTTTTCTTTCAAATTTTTAAATTTTATTCCGAGAAACCATTATTCAAGGCGTTAAATAGGTTTTTAAAAAACAGTAATCCAGATGTATATACCTGGGATTATGCCAGAGATCAATGAGACTGTAGTACTGTGTCATGGCAGGGGTCACTACGAATCGAATAATTTATTCCTTACGTCGATCAGGTGAAATATAAATAAAAAAACACAAACAAATTAAAACAAATGACAATTTTTCATCAACAAACCTAAGAAAGGCCAGCGTTCATTCACGTTCTGTTTCCTGTGCAAGAGATATTTGGATCTGTATTGTGCTAAATGTAAGATTCTGTATACAGTTAGTTGCTATAAATAAAAGTAATTTATTAAAAATTCTGATGCCGTGATATAGTTTACCGAATACTCTGCTCGTCTAAATCTTCGACATGATTTTCATTTACGAAACAAAATTTCACATCCGGTCAAATGCTTACCTACTCTTTTTTTTAGTTAGTGAATCTTTACCATTTGTTATTTATGAACAATTCATTAAAAAGTTTTAGAAATGTCCAAAACAAATATTAACTACTGTAGTTCGTTCCACATGATTACGATGTAAGCGTAATGAAATTATTAATATCGGAAAAGAATAAAATATGTAAATAAATAATATTCTCTGAAAAACGCTGAAACGGTTAAACATTGAGAATAACTCCCTCGCACTGAAGTTTATACAGTGTTCAAATTCATAAACCTTTCTACCATTCAGGTCATTCTTGTTTTCATTTATTGTTATTATCAAAATACTATTATTTATTTTTTTTACCTACACTATTAATGATTCTGTTCTTGTAATTAACTTAATATTACTATTGAATTACAATCTTCTGAAACTATTGTTATTAATAACACCCACTAATACAACAAAAATTAACAAATACAATTATACTCCTTTGTTATCGCACGAAATTTACAAAAAGTAGATGTAAGGAAATTTATAGAAGGTATTGTTTTGTGCTGTATTGTTATTTCGACCTTGTGTGAAGTTCAATACATACACCTGGCAGGCAACAGACATGCATTGTTTTTTCCTAATTCTTTTAAGATAGACAGCATTCAGCTGGCACTCAGCCAAGTCTGGTTTCTACCCCGCATTCCACCACTTCGATGATGGTAATGCATCAACTCTTGATCCAATCAAATAATTAAGTTCGGAGGTGGAACGATGGAGTCGACCCATCGTTTCGAATCTGCCACTCTTCCTGTCGGCAATCATCGTCGTCATCCTGTTTACTGTTTTGTCCTATTATCATTATATTGCGGACTCTAAAATAAAGACACTTCAAATCCATCTGTGTTAAGCAAGTAACACAAATATAGTACGTCTACCTTCTTTTCTTTTTTTTTGTAAATGAATATTTTCTAAGAATTTTGATTTCATTAATTTAAAATAAAAATGTAGCTATTTACATATTAAAAACCTGTAATATAAGGATTCAGTTTAATGTTTTTTAGGCAGAAATAAAAATATGTTTGGCAGAAACCCTAAAAACTGTCAATCAAAATTTTACAAAAAAAAAAAAAAAAAACACTAAAAGCCAAGATCTTAAAACTAAACGAAACACGACTTTATTTTTGTTTGTAGCTTACCTCTTGTAAAAAAATAAATTGTTTTATTTAAGTTCGTATTAATAATAAAACAAAAATAAAAACAATTGTGACCAGTGTCCTTATAGAGTCGTTCAGACAGTCAAGTAGAAAGAAAAACGTAGTCTTAGGAACAGTTTAAACTCCCCACTCTGATCAGCAACCACAACCACACGCCCCTTCTATGGGGTAAGATAAGTTATAAATTATTTCAGAAAATACAGAGACAATATGAAACGTATGGCTTTTATTTATTAGTACATTTTTTTATGTACACAGATTTCGAGCAGGTTCTATTTTCGGATTTATTGTAAGAACCGTTTGGAGTAGATTTCGTATATATATTAGATGAAAAAGAGAACATTAGAACTTCGCAAAATTATAGCCCATAAAACAGATACTTGTTTTGTGATCTACCGGTAATAATGAAGGATTTAATTTTAGTCATAATTTCCCGAGAAGTCGATTACAGACAGTTTATCTAACTGTTGGTTACTATTTTCATAATCTAATTAAACACGCAACCAGAAAGACAAGACTCTCAGCCGGCTTTCTTTCTATCCTACATTAAATCAGTGCTCCATGCAGAGTAAAACAGCCGAATAAACTTAAGGTGCGCTTATTTATTCTCCAGCTTTGCTGCTGGCACATCGCCGAGTGTTCATGGGATGTCGAGACAAAGTTAATTATCTTTATTTGTGAATGTAACGCGCAACTCGCTGTTAGCTATTACCCACCGCTACAGCAATGACAACGAAGTAGTTATTTTGCGAGCTTCAACCTCATCCAGCGTTCTCTAATTTACACTGTCGAATTACTTATCTCGTTCTCTTACAAAACGTTATATTTAGAGAAAATCTCGTTCTGTTATTCTCTTGCGATTCTTTTTTTTTATAACCATTTGAAAATTTAATTTAATAAAATAAATTTGATTTAATAACGGTTAAATATTATTATTACAAGAAAAATTTATTTAATTAGATAATCAATTTAAAACTCAAATATTTAGAACTACTGAAGTTACGTTGCGAGGTATCTATAATTCAAAGGATTCACGTCATTCTGCTTTTCTAAACCCTTCGTCGAATAGTATATTTTTTAGGGTAAAGGATCGCTATTGCAGTCATCAGTAATGTAAAGTGCCGCATACTCAGTGTCGGTTTACTCGACTAACAACTGACAAGTTGAAGCGGTAAAAATAATTTCAAAGTAAATATTCTACAGCGAACAATAACTGAGTTGCACACTGTAATAATGAAAACCTATACGCTAACATCGAAAATAAAACAGATAAGCTCACGCGTGATTTCCAGTTACGATACATTGTTTTGCTTGTTGTCTGCAGCAAATTCGTGCTGTGTACGAGTACACGCTCAATATATCACAAATGTAAAACTAACTTCTTCACCCTGCGAGATCTTAATGAGTTTTTACGAATTGAAATCTATCCCTAATTTAATCATTAATACATTTATTCTTTTGGTTGTATCAGATTAGACTTAAGACCTAGGGTGCTTCCTTTTTTACAACTCTTGGATGAGATAACCCCTACGTACTCATAGTTTGTTCTTAATCAAGATGGATGGACAGATGTAAAAATTGTATCTGTTGATCGGCCATAATTAAACAAAAAAATAAAATTCTTTGCAAAAAAAAAAATTAATAATTTATTTATTCAGTTTACACGCTCACACTATATATTACTTTGCTAGTACAAAAATTTGCAGACAGCAGCGCTGCGTGATTAAAATATATATGCATTTAGACCGGAGTCCTCAACGTTTCTCGCTCATGAGCTAAAGAATCACGTATTCACAGATTACTTTTTGGCATAAGAAAATAATTAGGAAATGGAGTCAGGAGTATTGTTTCTCATTCTAATCTCCCCCTTTCAAAAAGAAAAAAAAACCACTTATTAGCTTGGAAGAAGTTGAAATCACTGATAAATTAATTTGCTAAATTTATCGAATATTTCAAAGAGATGGCTAGTGTTTGATTTTTTTTTTAAATTGATGATTTAATTTTCATATTGTAAAGAAGTTTAGCTCCATTTTTTAGTGCCAAAGAAAATCAGCATTTATAAATTTCTTACACAATATTGTACAGTAATATTTGAAAAAAATATTTTCAGTCTGCGGTACAAACTGATATACACAAAACATATACGTTACTTGTTTTGTGTACACTTAATAAATTAACAACTAACATATATTTGTAACTTATTTTTTGTTTTTAATTTGTGTAGTTAATTTTTTTTTTGTTGAAAATCTATTTTAATTGTATTAATTAATTTTAACCTAAACGATATAGGTCGGCAATATACAAGGAAAAAAAAAGGTAATGTAACCGAGGATTCAATGACTAAATGCTATTCAGGACAGCGACTCGACTCATATTTTTGTCGTGCTGTTCCTCCTCTGAATTAAAACTGAATATAAAAATAGTAGCAAACTATGTAAATGTAAGAACGAAATGCGACGCCAGCGAGAAAGTAGTGCACAGTAATTATTTCATTGTGCGGCACCGTTTTTCTTGTGTTAGCATAAGTAGGCCATCTAATTCAACGCTGTTTTATGTTACTGTAAACAGTTGTGTTTAACCTAAGGGAAAAATAATAATAAAAATAAATAAACTAATAATAAAATAAAAGTAACGTAACGTAAAAATATAAGACAGCTTAATTGTTTAAATTAGTATACGAAGAAAATGAGACTATTAAAAATAAATCTCGATCGTCGGTGATCGGTTAATGAAAACAATTACTTCTGCTCAATCGTAACTTAAAATCCCCAATTAAGAAGAAGTTGGACATTCTGTTGCGGAATTTTTTTTAATAATAAATTATAAAAAAAAACTTTCGCTTTTAAATTATAAAATTGAAATTTTTAATCTTTTATTTTGTTTAGCGAATGTGTTTAGTCATTAGAACCACAAAAACTAGCTCGATTCAAAAAATTAACAACGATAAGTATATCTGTTGGTCCATCCATCCATTCAATGAAATCATTTTTCAAAGGAAAAAGTACTTAAAATATGAATAGACAGATATTTAAGTAGTGTAATTTTGGCACTGAGTTTTAATTACACTTGTCAAAACAGTAGTCGATTTGAGCCCGGAGAAGATTAATCACTGAATTGTTAATGGGCATACGACCCTTAATACAACTCCACATACTTGTTTAATAATACAATAAGTGGATTATTGTACTTCAAACTAAGATCGATGAATCATATATTTTGCGATCTAGATAGATGGCTCTAACTGTTGATTTTTTCAACGACTGTTGAAAAAATCAACAGTTAGAGCCATTGAAAGAAAAAACAGTTGATTTTTTGCGGTGTAGTTAACGCGACACCGCAAATCAGCTGATTTCGAAGTTGAGAGTCCTAAGGTTCAAATCCTAGTAAAGGTAGTCACTTTTATATGGATTTGAAAACTGGATTGTGGATACCGGTGTTCGTTGGTGGTTGGGTTTCAATTAACCACACTTCTCAGGAATGGTCGACCTGAGATTGTACAAGACTACACTTCATTCAC
>JAAAKQ030036721.1:5602-16922 GCA_010016005.3 Zanna intricata
GGAAAACATTAATTTCTAGAACCACTTCATGCTCAATCACAATGTACTTTTCTTAGAGAAGCATCTTTGGGAGACTTGAAAGATTTATATCATGGATATTTTCATTGTGATTTTTTTTTTATAAATTATTTTTTTTAACTGTACTACATCTAGTTAATTCTCTGCCATAATAAACATGACAACGGTTCCAAAAGAGTCTAATCAGCACCTATTACAGCCAAAGTTGTTTTCTGTTAGTTTAGAAGCAATTTTTACACATTGGACTGGCTGTAAACCTGTATAGTGGACAGTAGAATCCAAACTGTCGATTTCCAAAAGAATTTCATTTCCGTTGTCAAGTCATCATACTGCATGGCCTTCCCATCATACTTTGGGCTGGTCTATGATAAACTTCTTCTTATTGGCATTATTTTTCTCCTATTTAGCCGCTGTGGACCGCGTTACAACTTTTATCTCACCTTACTCTGTTGTTTTCTCTTTTTCTAATATTCCTTCATCAATTCGCTGTGCCGTTTCTTTCCCTCTTAAGATCAGTGGTTCTTAATCTGAGGAATTTGTATTTTACCTTGGAAACTTAAGTAATTATTTTTTAATGATTTTTAAACATTTTTTAGTATATTTTAATACATAAAGATTTACAAATTTTTTAACGCATTTTTTAAAAGTTTTCTTATAATGGATTTTCTATTCAGATATTTGCTTTTCTCTCAAGTTTTTCTGATTTCTGAAAACCAACTTAATTCAGTTCTATTATTTTTAAAGATTTCAAGCACTTTCTTTTTTTTTCATACGTAAAAATTAATTTTCTTTCCTATCAAATTGGAAAGTATTGGGATTTTTTTCATTTCTTGAAATTAATTTGATTGTAATTAAAGCTTTCGAGTTTAGTACTGCTTTATACATCTTATATTTTAGATTTATGAAAAAGTTTTTTTTGTTGCAGATCTTTACATTTCTCCTTTTACTTTCTCAATTTTTCTGCACTAACCGCGTTGTTCCGAATGATCTTGTCTTTTTTTTGAAGTCTGTGATTCGACTGTCAAGAGTGAATGAAATGCTACTATCAATAATGAGTTTCGTGCAATTAGTAACTGTGTTACCCTAGACCTATTCAAGTAGGAATAACTGTCGTGAGGAGATTATTATTTCCCGTTTATTAGGTTCATTCATAGATATGTGATGACTCAGACTGATGCATCTGTTTGTATTCGATGAGACTGCCTAACGACGATACACCACGTATTTGTGGACTGTGTCTGTTGTGCAGCATTGCGTCGGAAATTTAAATTTGGGTCTTACATCAGAAATATCTTAGAAATATTGAAACGATGTTATCGAATATTTTACATTTTCTACGGCCCTTGCATTTATATTCAAGTATATAAAGTGTTATATTCATAATATAATTCATATTTGAGGTTTTATAGTATTTTTCAGCTATTTATGCCACATGAAAAATTGTAAATTTATGGTTTTAATTTATATTATTAATATAATATCCCATTTTTATATTTTCTTCTTTTTTTTGGGGAGGGGGGTTTTCGTAGGAGGATGAAAAAGCTCTACCAGCCACCACCCGCCCGCACAGGTGGTAGTATCGGGCTCTCACCGACTAAAAACCCCCCCTCCATCATCGTCCACCCCGAGACCGGACCCGAAAATAAGCATAACTCAGTCTCGGAGGGATTTAGACCCGGACTCAGCTCTTCATTTCCCGCACCACTGCTGCCAACTAGCATCTCACTTCACCTGTAACAAACAGAAACAGAACCCACTCATTCTCATTCCGCAATCACACACATACCCACACCCAATTTTTTTTTGTAAGTGTAAATTGAGTGTGCATGTGAACGTGTATATGTCAGTGGTTTTTATTTATTTTTATATATACATATATGTATTTTTTTTTTTTGTGAGTGTAAAGTTATTGTACGTATATAACGTGTATATGTATGTGGGTTTTTTTTCTATGCAAGTGTCTGTGTTCGTGTATAATTGTGTCCACGTCGGAAGACCTCGTACGTCATCATTGACGCCCATCCCCGGGGACATGCGGTGACAAGCAGGAGGTATCCCTCAACCCCGGCTCCTTCTGTGTGTGTTATATATGTCCGACGTTTGTCAATACCTCTATCTGGTCATGGCGCAGAGGAGAGGAGTTCCTGTGCTTCATCGCCGGGCCCCATCCCTGCAAGCAGGGACGAAACGCGGCTCTGCAGGAGTCTGTCCCTCTCTCCATTGCCTACTTCAACGACGGTTATGCTATAGGGCCGCTTCTTCCTCTTTCTTTTCTAAGATTTGGGTGATCCAAGCACGTGTTTTGTCCCAACCCTCGGTGCTTTCTAACATCGTGGTCATTACTTCCTCCGGGGATTCCGCGATTGCACCGTAGGTATACCTAATGTCCGCCCAGCGAGAACATATCAGCATCGTGTGCTCTACCGTGAAGAATTTGTGAGGGGCAGATCGAAGCCAACGTCTATCTGCCCCTCACAAAACCGTACTGGTTTTGAGCCAAACCAGCTCTCTCAGAAATTTTCCTGTTCAGCATGTTCGCGATGATCCTTTCATATGTCTTTCACAACACCGGCAAGAGACGTATCGGTCTGAACTTCCTGTCGTCGTTCGTGCTTCCCTTTTTTCAATTAGTTTCAATTACCTTCCCCGTTTTCCAACACGTTGAGAACATTGCTCGGTTGATAGCCGTGTTTAACGCTTCAATGATCTTCCATGAATCCGTATCTATGAGGCCTTTTATCAATTTGGACACCATCGTATCCAGGGCTCTTTTTTGTGTTCAACTTCGTGCAACATTGTTGAACTCATCTGCTGTAATTCGAGGGCCCGGTTCCCGCTCCAAATGGTCTTGTTGAGACTGCAAGTTAATAAATAATTTTCCTACAGTTTGTTCTACTGTTTCCTTGCTAAGAAGAGGGGGGTACACCATACCTCTACATAAATTAATCTGTACGCTCTTCCCCAAGGGTCGATATTCAGATCATTTAATAATCACTTCTAGCAGCAGGCCTTTTTTTGAACTCTTAATCTCGAAAGCATATTTACCTCTAGCTCGTTTATAGCCACGTCTTGCCATCTCTTCTTCAACGTTGTCTCTTCTTGCCCGTTGTAGGGTTCTCCGCCACTGCAACACCTCCCTTCGGAGGCGCCCTATTTCTGGGGTCCACCAACCCCACAGGGTCCTACCCTGTGATAACGGGGAGCGGACTTTGTCCGATTCGTCTTGAATAATACGCTGTAATACTACCGGATCCTTAATATCTTTCCCGTCCACCCAAGCTAAGACCGCGTTTGTAAATGCATTGATCTTCTCCGGGGAAGGTCTCCAGTTGTGTTAGTCACAATACAGTCCCATTTATCATGGTTATATCTATAACCGAGCCCGTACCTCTACCCACGAATGTAAGGACTCTTGGTGATCCTACATAAATCATGTCCTCGGCTGACATACACGCCGGCTAATTTAAGGCCCCCGGCTGTGGTTTTCTTACCTCCTAACTCCGCCGCTTCAGAATTGAAATCCCCCACTAATAAGACAGGGCTGAGGGATGTCCTTATAGCGATCAGGATGTTGTTTAGAAATATCTCATATTATTCTTCATCGCAATTTGGCTAAACATAACCGGCGAAAATCGTCATTTTACACAACTCAATCACTGAGGCCTCTCCGTCTTCGATTTTTGGAGGTATCGTGTCTATCCGAAATATTGAGGCAGACCACATCGTTGTCCTCGTCAGTCAGGTCTGAGTTCCTTTCAGTTAAACTTTTATTGGGCTCCGAGGACGACCAGGTCATAATCCCTTCGTTTCGCCCAATTCAACATCATATCGTAAAATACCCTGCGTCTCCCCTTATTGAGTTGGAGACACTTCATGATCTGATCTGTGCATCAAGGCCTCTGAACCGTTGATTCCTATGCTGACTGGTGGCATCCCCGTTCTGTGTCCTGGTCCAAGCATGCAGTTCAAACATCTCGATTCGAGCTTGCAATCTTTAATCTGATGCTCACTACTTTCGCAGCGGAAGCACATCTTTCTCATGTCCGGGCTCCTACATCTCGGCGATGAGTGTCCCAGCTTCCAACAACAGAAGCATCTCTGCTCATCTTTCCTCCGCTCGATTCTGCAGGAGGGCCACCCTATAAGTATCCGGTCTTTATTGCCTAATATCTCTGCCGCTCTGGCCGGGATTTGGATCCATGCTCTCTTAGTTGCACTTTACGTAGTAAAAACTACTTTATGTAGTGCTTCTCCCTTGCTTTTTTTAACAGCAACGATGTCGTCCGCCATCTCCTTTCCAACTCTTTCCCTGACCATTTTAAATAAGTCGGCTTAGGAGGATCCCGCTCTGCGGATAGTCACTAGTGTCGTCGGAGGGCCCACTAAACGCTGAGGCCTCTTCTCTCCAGGGTCCACTAGCAAAATATCTCATTTTGGTATATTTTGCTTTTAGCACAAGTCACGAGTGTTTTCATTTTATGCTGGGTTTTTATGTTATTGGATTTTATTTTTTAACTTAATTTAATTTTTAATTTTTATTTATTTACTATATCGATATCGTGTTCGGGCACTGAATGACACTTCAATAAACGTTCAATATATAAGAAAAAATTCTTAATTTTTCTTATTCTTTTACAGGTCGCCAACCTTTTCCAAGCCTTATTGTCTAATCATTTCTCCTAGATATTTCTATTTTTTAACTTCGGATTTTTCCAAAATTTGAATTTACAAATTTGGTGCATTTTTATGTATGTAACATGGAGATCTTTAATCCGGTTAAAATGGAGAAGACAGCACAAAACATTCAAGTTAAAATTGAGATTCTTTTGGTGGTGGCTTTAAAACCGACAACCCAAAAGTCTTTATGCAAAAAGTCGGTGGCATTTTTAGGAATAAACTCTACGGTTTTTTCAGTAAATATTCCGACTCTTCGGTGCAAATTAATTGTTTCAATTTTATAATAATCATAATTTTTTACCTGTTTACACGAAATTTGTTTTACCTGTTTTTTTTTTCTTTTTTTGTTTTTTACCTGTTTACACAATACGAGGGATCTTCATATTAACTTCAGACTACAGAAGGATCTTCTGTCGTATAAACATTCTAGCATTTGACTTACAGTGGAATTTAGTCCATCTATAACTAAGCAATGCTTTACTACTTAGCCACTATTAAGTAAAAAAGTTGTAATAATAAAACTAAAGAATAGGAAAATAATAAATTCAAATATAATTAGCCTTAAATCATTATTTATAACTAAATCAAATTATTTAGAAATGATGATGATGATTTATTGCTACATCATTTGAACTTTTCATTTCCAAATCATTTGCAATTTTTACACTTATCTGTCCTTTTACATCATAATATGTTTTATTAATTTATTTTCATTAAAAAGACAAAACAATAATTCCTTTTTTTAAGTTGATGACTCATTCCTTTCTACTATGTCAAAAATTTGCTCCATTATCTCCTGCCTTATAAACCGTGAATTACTGACTTCATGAATTCTAATCTCTGTCTTTTTATTATCGTTTTAACAGTTATTTCTTTCTTTTAAAAATAGTCGATTAACTCTAGACGTCTTTTATTTGGCAACCTTTAACAAGATTCTCTCCCGCACTATTTTCGCGTTTTACTATTTGTGTTGAATCATTTTCATTTCAAACTCCTTTCACTAATCTTATTCGCAACATTATGTAAAACCTCGTTTTAAAAGATTCTGCTCTTTGTTTTTCTTTTTTGTTCATTTTTCAACTCCTTTAGCTGCTAAAACAAACAAAAACTATTTATAACGATTTTTTTCTTATGATTTAAACAAAAAAATTCAGATCCTATATTATTTTTTTCCATTCTTTTTAATATAATTAAATCTTCATTGTCCTTCATTTATCCACGTTCCCTTATTACTATTTTATTCTTGATTGTTTTTAATTTGAATTTCTCTTCGGTTATAAAACTATATCTAATTTTGTTTCTTCAATGCACAGCTAAAGTAATGATATCTTCCATGAAACTTTATTTTTTATCCTTGAAACGTTAATTATCACTTTAGAGTTTTTCTTTACACTCTTTGTTTTTCCATAAAAAAATAAAAAATAAGTAAGTCTTTACTATTAGTTTTAGTATTTTCAGGGTTACAGTTTCCTTTTCCTCATTTTTTACTTATACACAATATTCAGCACTCATTCATTCATTGTTTAACTAATACATTTTGCCTGTTCAGTCGTTCTTCCAAACCCATTCAGTATGTAGCTGATGGTACATAATCAATTCCTTCTGCTTAATTTTTTTTTAATTTTTCACTTCTTTATGAAATCCAGATTGCAATATAACATCTGCTGATATAATCAACTTTTTTTCTCCTGTTGCATTACCTTTGGAAATGTTTCTTCACTGTAAAATTTTTCAATGATTGCAGTTATAAACACTTCTTCCTTGTTATTTCATCAGTTGACACTATGTTAGTAAGTACTTCTTTTAAGTACAATTTTCCACGATTTTTTTGAGAGGAGATTTTTCTCAAATTTTTTTTTCGATAAACATTGCAGATCTTTGTAGTTCCTTTTAATTTCTTTTTTATCTTTTGTATCAAACATAAGCTAACACTACAATAGATAATTATGAATGCGCAATAACTTAGGAATAGTAGTTTAGTACCACTGCTAAAATTATTTCCTTAAATGTAGTAGTTATTTAATTTAGTTAAATGTTATTTATTTAGTTAAACGTAGTAGTTCATTTAATTAATATTATTTGAGAGTCCTTTTTCTGCTTTCAACTTAATGAAAATTTTAACATATATCTCTTTTTTTTATTCCATTTTGGTTTTTTTAATTGAATCAACCTCCAATGTTTATGATAATTCATTGTTGTTTTTTTTTTTTGCTCTGAAAAGTTTTGAAAACTTTTTATCCCTTTTGAAAAATATCTAAATCTTATTCTCGAAACTTATTTTTGGATATCAGCTAGTAGTACTATACTAATTCAATTACCTCTGGTTCTTTTTGCATTCTTTATACCATTAACCTTTTCTAGAGAAGTAATTTAATGGTAAGAGTTATAAGATATTCAATAATATTTCATACTTGGAGTATGAAAGGAGTGTTTTTAGTAATGAATTGGGGTGAACTGCAAATCAGTTGCTAGTATTTTTTATTAAACAGCGCAATCATAAACTGATAATGATTTTTTATCAATCTTAAGTTTCACTTAACATTATACGTTTTCATTTCAACGAGCAATTGTTTTTACAGCTATAGTAAATGGAACAGGCTCAAAATATATGATAAAGTAATTTGTTGAAAAACACGTCTAAAAGCAGTAAATAATAAACGATTATTTATTATTTTGGTCATCATTAGTTCAAATAATGATGATGTTATTGTTAAATTATTAAGTATAATTTAAATTATTAAGTGGAGAATAAGAATTGAAATATTACAGAACTTAGTTAATACTAATACTACATGTCTCTAGTTTTTACTTTAAGCGAACTAGTAAAAATGAGTTCTGTAAAACTTTCATTTACGGTCCGCTTATAAGAGATTGAAGAAAGAAAAAATGAAAAGCTTATGGATAGTAGTAAAAGCAGAAGAGCATTTCGTGAGAAGAGAATTCGGACTTTTTCTCGAGTAGAGTAGTAGTTGTTTTCTTACATTCAAACATACGCGAGCAAGAATTTTCTGTTTCAACAGATATGGCATAATTAAAAGCCGCAAACGAGTTTAGTCGCTTTATGAATAGGTGTTTAATGAAAATTTAATTCTAAACTACATACATATTTAATTTTTACTGAATTTCTTAATTTTTATTTAATTTTTTACTACATATTTAATTTTTATTGACAAAAAAAAATTTGAAATCAACTGAAAAATTAACGTGCTGACTTTTTCTCTAAAAACTACATTATTTTTCGGGAACGCGTCTTATGGGAGGACGCATTGTTAATAAATACGGCAATTCAAATAAAAATATAACGGTCATTTAGTACTTGTGAACTTCTACCTCTATATTATAGTGAGTTAGTAATATTCGTAGCTGTTGATGAAAATAATTGACAATTGTAGTATAAAGGTTAATTTAAGTATTCGATAAAACAATAATTAAATAATCATTCATTTAAATTAAAAAAAAACAAAATATATTTACAAAAAACACACACACACACCACTTTCCTTGTATTTTAAAGTGTTTCTTTTTATAAACTGAAAAAAAAAGTAACAGTACACGAAATGAAAATTTTAGCAATATATCTGGAGATGTTACAGATGAAAAATATTTTTCGTGGTAAAGAGTATAAATAAAAATAGGTTTTCGCAGTAAAGTAGTTCTGTTGTATTTTGTTTAAGAGACATTTCTAGGTTAAATTAAAAAATCAAATATAATATTTTATCATGAACGTTTCTTTTGTAGGGTGCTTCATTAAGTTTTGAGATATAAGATTATTTTAAGTCAGATAATTGGCCTTAGATCTTTGCTAAATATGAAAAACAAGGTCATGTACTAATGATTCTGTCATTGGATTCCAAGTTTGTACAAACTGTACAACATTACAACTGGGCAATTATGGATATCATTTTTAAGCAAGTTAAATTTTTAGCAAATGTAAATGTAAATGCATAGCTGCACAGTTTTAGGAGAAGGGATACGGTCTTCTATCCCTTCTGTAACGAGAAGAGACAGTGGAACATATTTTTTATGAATGCTTATAAAACATATACTCAATTGTATTCTTTGGACTTAAATGTCTAATTTCCGAATTTCTTCTCAGATGAGAGGACCTGAGAAGAAATTCGGAAATTAGACATTTAAGTCCAAAGAATACAATTGAGTATATGCTGTCCTCCAGACACGCCTGGAGTGACATCGAGCAGCTGATAACTAGAATAGTTAGACAAAAAGAAGATTACGACAGAAGAAGAGGCTTCTAGAGTAATTACGAGAATAGATGGGGAAGGGAAGGATAGCCCACTCATGAGGTGTGTCATGCTCAGGTGGGCCACATGCGATGACCGGCTGGGGACTCCTGAACTTCCCTATGGAAGTTAGGTTAAGTAATGTTTGCAGGTGCAAAAGTGGAGTTTCAGATTAGAAAATCCGTAAAAAAAAAAGAGAGAGAGTCATGCCCGGACCAAAGTTAGACGCCATGATATATGAAATGAAAAATAAAGATTAAAATCTAGCCCGGTTTTTCCAGTGTCCTTCATTCTAGAGATACTGCTGGAATGAGAAGTTTCTCCCTTGGGTTGCATTAAACTTAACTGTAGGTCCGACCCAGGGGAGGGAAAAAAAAAGTTAAATTTTTAAACCAAAAATGAAAATTTCTGTTTTAATAATACAAAGATTAAAGACAATATTCACAACGAATTACTTTGATTTAAAATTATTTTTAAATATTCATAATATACCAGCAAAATTAAAAAACAAAAATTATAAATTGGTTAAAGAGTGTGTGCTAAAACTTACATTATATCTTTTTACTAAATGAAAACCATATAATTTGATAATTCATTATATTCAGTTGATTAATTCAAACTAGATTAACTTTATATTATGAAACTTGGTTAGCTATTTGAGATTATATTTGTATTATATGTGATGGTAGTGATATAATAAAGTATTAATAAAGGTAGATTAGCTTAGAGAAGATAGAATAGTATATTAATTATATAAGTTTTTATGACTCTTTCTATGAAACTTTAAAGCTCACAGGATATTTATAACAGAAAAAGAAGATGAACTTCTGAGTCCCATTCTCTGAGTTCAATAATTTAATTAGTGCTTCATGTTCTGGCTTGAATAAATCACAATGACAAAATTATGTTAAATTTAATAATAATGTTTTTCTTGTTGACTAAACAAGGAGATGTTAGTTAAACAGAAAATTGCTATTGATAAAATTATTCTCGGTCTTTCTATGGGCTTGCAATAGAAAAAAATAGTCAATATTGCCGCATAGCTTGCAATTCTTGAAGTATTACGATTATTTCAATCTCAAAGACTGAATGACTTTGACCCAAAGACTTAGGAAAACATAGGATTCAAATCCAGTAAAAATTACAATTAGGGTTAGCTTTTATTGATTAACGTGTCCAAAGTAGAATCACAGAACATTAATAATAACAGGTGAAAATAAAATATACTTTGCCTCACCCGTTCAGTTTAGTACTGAGAAATTTAACTCAATTGAAAACTTAAAGTACATTTACTTTAAAGTAAACATCTTATTTTTAGTTTGTATTAATTCTTATAATTTCAGTTCTTTTCTGTTTAAGAAAAGAAGACTTCTGAATTGAAAAAGGTGATTAATACGTTTAGTGCCGTAACAAATGGTGGTGGTAGACTCGGTGAAGTCACCATTGCGGTATTCGGTCTCAGGAATACGAGCAGTCCGGGCCCTGAGGGCATTCCGGCGGCAGTGTTAAAGGGACTCCTTCGGAAGACACCGGGCAGCTTGCTACAACTACTCAATGACCAACTTGACAATGGTACCTTCCCCAATTGCTGGAAAGAATCAAGGGTTTTTATCCCTAAGCAAGGTGACACAGTCGTGGGAAGAGAATCAAGACCAGTGTGTTTGCTTAACAACATCGCTAAAGTTATGGAAAGGGCGGCGATTTTTAACCTATTGGTTGCAGAGTTGGAAGCAGGCGGTGGACTACATCAGAACCAGTTCGGGTTTAGGAAGGGACGGTTCACAATTAAGGCCATAGACAGTGTGCTGAAATGGGCCAATGAAACCAGAGACGGTACTTGGCGAACACGTGGCATTCCGGCTTTGGTTCTGCTGGACATTAGAAACGCTTTCAGCTTGAAACGACTCGGAACGTGGCCATCAATGCGCTGAGGAATAAAGAACTGAGTTCATACCTCCTTCGACAGATCTCGCAGTACTTCTGCGACCGACGTGCACATATAGAAACGACTGACGGGCAGCTCGAATGGCAGGTGTTCTAGGGAATACCCCAGGGCTCTGTACTGGGTCCATTACTCTGGCTGGTGGTATTTAATGACATACTCCGACTTAGGATGCCGGCATCTGTCAGATTGGTAGCCTACGCCGACGATCTAGCGTTGATGATTGGTGGCTCGAGTAGTGTCTTCCCCTACGGGGGTTGGGATGGTGGCTCGAATAAACACTCTGGTCTCTCTTGGCGAACAGAGTGCTGCGTTACTAAGGTCTCTTTGGTGTTATTTTGAACTGGGGTCGAGTGTGTACCTTACCCAGTTTGTGATTATTGCTGAAGTTTTTGACTGTTGTGACGTTTGCGCCATCTGGTGAGACTCATCATATTCCGAT
>JAAAKQ030036733.1:0-16922 GCA_010016005.3 Zanna intricata
CCGCGTTACGGCTTCGGGTAACGGATTCGTTATCGAATTTCGGTGAATGCCTCCCAGCTCTCGCCGATTTATTAGACGTTGTCACGTCAAAAATTGAAAAATGTTGTTATTCGATGTCAGATGGGGTATCGTCTAGGGGGTGGTCGAGACTTTTTTCAAACCTGTAAAACCAACCGTTTTCGAGATATTTGCAAATTTATAAAAAAAAAAATTTAATTTTAAAATTCCAAGTTATTATGGTTGTAGGCGATTATTAGCGCTATAATAATCCGTTTAAATTTTTTAAACCGGACTAGCCGTTATCGAGATTGATTTCTCTGAAAGTATTGATGTATTTTATTGTAAATTATTTTGTTACATGATTTGTCACGGTAAGGGATTTATCAGCCTTAGGATATTTGGTTGACCCTAGAATTAAACAGCCTAAGGACGTCGGGGTTCTCCGGTGGCGGGTAATGACTCCCGGTGCTGCGGTCACGACTACAAGGATCATCCTCGCGAGGTATATATTTACTATTGCGCGCGTCAAATAAGGACAAAAGCGCCACTCGGAAGATTTTTTTTCAAATTGCCAATTAACTTCATCTCCTCCTGGTGCACGAGCCACGTCGGGGTCCTCTGGTGGCGGGTGACGACTCCCGATGCTGCGGTCACGACTACAAGAATCACCCTCGCGAGGTATCTATTTACTATTGCGCGCGTCAAAGATGGACAAATGCGCGAGCCAGCTCTGAGCGCACTTCCGATCAACAGAGGCCGAACATGCACGAAGCCCGCGTTACGGATTCGTTATCGTATTTAAGTGAAAGCCTCCCAGCTCTCACCGATTTATTAGACATTGTGACGTCAAAATGTTACATGACACTGTGTGTACAGTTTAAGTTTTTGATGGTGCAGTCAAACAGAATTAATTCTTGTCATTACCTCTTTGCAAAATTGAATAAATAGCTGACTTTTTTTTTTAATACATATAAAAAAAATTTGTGGGATTCGTTATTTTTCTAATCTATGGTCTTTGACACAATTATTTTTTTTTTTATGAGCCACATTTAAAAACAACTTGTAACCTTGCCAAAACTATAAATTAAGATTTAACTGTATATTAAACAATAAGGATTTTACTATTATTTTAATTTAAAATTTAAGGAACCTTAATTATAAATAAATCAAAGTTACTTTTATTGAATGATTTGTATTTATTGTAAGACTATTATGAATGGTTTTAGTTTTTTTTTCTTCAATATTTGATGTTTTTAACTACAAACATCAAATGTCACTCAAACAATTGTTTAGTCCCCAATCTGTAAAATTGGCAATTTGCACCTAGGTAAGAGAAGAAAAACAAACATTATTGTGTATTACATTACTGTACATATTAATAAAATAGGCTTTTTGGACAATAGCTTTACAAAATAAGAACATAGGAATTGTATTTGTAGGCAGTGCAGTCATTCATCTTTATAATTGGCAAATCCTATTTGGTATTGTGGTTCAATATAATACCTATACTTTTTAATTTACTGATTAGGAAATAAGGAAAAATTAAATTCTTCAGTTTGAGAATACCATGCAATTAATTCATTGTATATTATAGCGGTTGAGCAACTTCAGAGACCATAGCCAATATTCAAAAAATTTATCAATCCAAAAAAATTACACATACGTTATCACAATAAAATGGTGTAAAGCACACATCTTACTGAAGACTCAACAATTATAATTTTACACCTATTGTGTAGACTCGCCGGCTTATATGTTGGTGCAGGGACTGAAAGCCTATGTACTAGCACTCTGCATACATAGCCTCTGATACAAGTAAACTAAAAACATTGTCATTTTCAAAGTCTTTTTATAAAAAACAAGTTTCATAACTTGCTGTAGCGTATGTATTTAAGTTTTATTCTAAATTTTACATTGGTGATATCCTACTTCCTCTTGTATATCAACTAATAATAAAATTATTCATGACTAATGTGCTATTTTAATGAATTGTAATCTCAAGCAATTCTAAGAATTTCATTTACTTATTTTTAATCTACTCTAATTATTGCGCCAGGAAGAATCATGTCATACAGCACTTGTAATTATGTTCTAGTCATAACATAAATAAAATATACACCGTATATTAAAAATATACGGTGTATATTTTATATATGTTAGTGATTTATTTTTACTGTTTCTTACGTTGTTTTTATTTATGGCTTTGTCATAAATTGTCATGTAAATTTTTAATATTTTGATACAGTTATTTTCTTTTAAAGTGCCCGAGTTAGGAGGAGAAAGTACAGCAGTTTCTAGTCAAGAGGTGAGGGAAATATTTACAATTTATTTTTGCAAAACTATGCAAATATGGTTGTTCAAGTGAAAAAAGTATCAAAATGAATGGTCCAAAGAATTATAGCAGAAGGAAAACCAAATGAAACTGAGAAGTCATCAGTTTGTTTTACCAAGAAAATATGTAAATGAACTTAGTGTTGTGTGCAATTCAGATTTGTTTGACACAAATGTTTTGAGGCATTTAAAGCCCATGAAAGTGAAATTAATTTTGAAGGGAATGAAAGAAGGATTAATATAATGTAAAATGAATTTAGATGGAAAAAACAGAAGACAACAGGAAAATACTTATAGAACATGACATTAAAATGCAAAGAATGAAATTTCAATGACAAATTTCCCTTTCCACGAAGAAGGAACCCCTGACTGTATTCACAGATAAAATCTGCGTTCATGGTAGTCTTGCAACACCAAAATTGCGGGTGGACAAACCTTTGCCAGTGCAAGTGGTAGTGTCTTGGCCTTTCATCTCATGGTCCCAAGTTCGAATCCTGGTAAGGCATGGCATTTTCTCGGCTACAAAAATTGTCATTCACCTCATCCTCTGAAGCAATACCTAACTGTGATATCGAAAGCAATATCAGTATTAATAACTGTTCATGGCGGCTGTAATAAAGGATTCATTAACAATGCTTTACTTATGTATAAGTTAAATAAGAAAGGAGATTAACACAAATTGATGGATTCTGAAAAGTACATGAAATAATTATGGGAGAAGTGTTTTGCCAATTAGCCACTTCAGTTGGTCATTGTACTAGATAACGATTGTATCACAACATTATGCTACAAAAGCAGCCAAATTCTAACTCTTTAAAATGATTAACCGAACAACTAATTAGTGAAAGGGCCGAGCAACTACAAGAAATGCAACTTTCAACATGTCCGACGTTAAGTTAGCCAAAGAGGAATTTCATAAATAGTATGAAGCTGAGTGGAGCAATGTTCGCGAGTATGTTCTCAACATTGGAAAAAAAAATACACTGAAGATGAACATTTATAAGATGTGCAATCGACAATTTTGTGAATTCAGAATTGGACATAAGCTCTTTAGAATATATCGACAACAGGGACTTAAGAATTTGCAAGCTAAAGCGAATAGAAAAAGTAATTATTTAAAGTACTTTAATAATAATATGAATCTGCATACTAGTTTTAATTAATTAACATCATATGTATTTATTAAACTGTGTTTTGAGCTTACTAAACTTGCTGTATTTCACACTGAATGAGGCACAGGTAATCAAATTGCATGCCAACACGACCAGACTCGATTCAGTGTACCATATAATTTTTTAAGAATTCTATGCTCGGTTAAAAGATTGTGAAAAAGAGTACAGCTTCTTCCAAGAGCAATGTTAACACATCAAATGACTTAACTAGCATGTGTTCAATGTAACTTTTACAGAATGAACTATCAGTAGTGTGTTCCCCAGTTGCAATTTTTTCCTTTAAGACTATCTGAAGGAAAGAGTTCATTCATAAATAAAATCCCCACACTATCAATGAACTGGCAAACATACAAAAAGAATTTGACAGTAACAACATTTTACATCAGGTAACTTACGATGTAATCAGTTTAGCACAAATTACATTGTTGAGAAGGGTACTCACTTTGAACATTATAAAAGTGTGGTTAATATGTAACCTTATAAAATGTTATATGTTGCAACTGTAAGTCAGTTATTTGGTTTTAAGTTGTTACTCTATATAAGAATGTATATATAATTTTTTTTTTTATAATAAAATTAGTTATGAAGTTTCAACAAAAAAATCTGATATGAACATTACGTGACATCTTTGTACACCTATTAAATTACATTGCACATTTTTTGCTGCACTTATTTAAAGTTAAGTTTTTTAAATTATTATGATGTAAAATGAAACAGGAGAACGGTTACTAAATTTTATAGCGATGGTTATTTATCAAGTAGACTGAAACAAGTGCATAAATTTAAAAAAAATCATGTATTTATAAAGGAGAAATGGAGAACTAAGTATTACCTACTCGCACATATCATATTTCTATTATAATTTTTCTTTTCCAATACATTAAAGAAAATAAAAACAAAACTGGAAAAGGTTACCAAATTTTTAGTTTAATTTTTAACATGTTTTTACTGGATTTAAAATGAATATTGTGTTGTGTCATTTTGTATATTTATTCCCCCGCTTTGAACCATATTGTGTGAATAGTACACTGTTTACATATATTTAAGAAAACTGCCCTAAAAGTTTTCTTAGCATTTTATATTGGTTTATACATTAATTTTGTTTCACGCAGCTAAAGTAGTTTGACTTCATATACATTTTTTTAAATTTAAATATTCTGATTTATTAATAATTATTAACTTCTAATTTTTTCACTTTTTTTGTATTATTATTGAATTAAAGTACTACTTATGTACGATAGTGTATGATATACATTAGCTTTCAACAGTAGTTGAAAAGCTCGCAACGAGGACTTATTACTGCAGTTAAGAAAAAGTAAAAAATCTAAATGTTTCGAATTTTGGCTCAGTTAATTACAAACAAAAGGGTAGGTGCAGTAGATGTTACACAGTCCTAAATACAAAATTTCAACATTCTACGGCTAATCGTTTTTGAGTGATGCGAGATACATATGTTATGTATCAATGTTATTCAGACATCGTGCTGAAACTAGTAAAAATGGATATTTCCGTTGAAAAATGAAAACCAAAATTTTTGCAATTACTTTACTTTGTATAAGGAAGTAAAATGCATTAAAACCATCTTTATACTGAACCGATCTGGATAAATAGGGTTATAATATAAGCGACATTTGGATATGTAGAAATAATTTAAGGCTGATACAACCACTAATATATATGCATTACCAACCGAACTGATAATTCAGAAACGGTAATGTATGAAATAAGTACATAAAAAAATTATACAGCAAAACAATTTGAATCGCTGCCTTTGATTGTAAAAATATACATTTATGAATGTGATTTGTTGATTCTCTTAAATCGCATTAAATAAACCAAATACAAAATTAAAACACTTCATTTTGATATAAAGAATCCTTTTTATTTTTACAACACAATTCAAATTAAAAAGGATTTGGTATATATGTTATATAACTAATAATATGTTGATAATATACATACACTTCTCTGTAAACATTCTAATGCGATATAAGTTAGTAGAATATAATTTCAAAAGTAAATAAAACGGTAAAATAAAACAAAAACATTTATTGATAACTTAATGCAAAAATCGCAAATATAATTTTTTTTTGAAAGAAATAATTTAACTATCACATAAAATGGCTGCTTCAATTTATCCTCTAATGAATAGGCCACTTATATCCAGCAATATGTCGTCTACCGATTACTTCACCGACAAAGAACCACATAACAACTTCAGTAGCTACTAATGTGTTCAACCAGGCTTCCTGTAATGAAAATTAAGTTAAATACATGAAAAGATTTGAATATACTGAAAAAATCTTATCTAGTATGCAGATGCTATTAGTAGAAAAACAATTTTTTCAACTTTATTAACAAAAAATATATATAAAAATTATAAATAATATTTTTATATATATAAAAAAATATATATGAATATTAAGTGAAAATGTAAATAGACTCTTTACCTTTAGTTCTAATCAAATTTCAGGTTATTTTAATCACAACTATTATAAAAACTACATCAAAATTTAAATAGTTAAAAAACTATTTAAAAAAATAGTTTTCAAAAAAAATTCAAAATATAAATAAAATAATGAAAATATATGAAAAAAAACTGATAGAAACTGCATAAAACCGCTAGACATTAAAGAAAAATTTATTTTAGAAGTTATAACACACTATTACACAGATCTCCATTTAATATACACAAATACCATAAGCGATATTACAAATAAGATAATTCCATTACCTACAGTGCAAAAAGAAATATCACTGCTGTAATAGAACATACTTTTTCAATAAACTACCGAACAAACTGAAAATTCTGAATACTAAATACTATTAAGAAAAACTGAAGTTGTAAATTTAAGATGTGCAAATCAATATATGTAAACCTTGCTGTTTATTTATTAATATGTATCTTAATTGTTACGTTTAAGTATTTTTTTTTACCAGCCTGCACACGCAGTTGCTCCAAGTATCTGCAGGTGCAATATGTATTTTACTTCATATTGTATACTAGCTGTGTAAAATGGTTTAATAAATCAATTCTTACCAATTAAGAGGATTGTTTGAGCAAGCACAATCTTTACTTTAGAAATCATAAATGTTTCCAATATATATATATTAAGGAAACATAAAATATTTTCACAATAAAATTTTACTGATAAAATGTAAATGTGATATATTTTAATATTAGCAAAATTTCAGTTATCAAATTTTAATGACTGACCATTATAAATTTTGGATAAGTTGTTTTTTTTAATAATTTCTTTGTCTTCAAAACTTTACTTTAGTACAGTACATATTTTTAAAATCGTAGTTAAATAGATTTATAGTGTCAGCGTATAAGTTTTAAAACAAAAAAATCTACGTAAGATTCAATTCTTATCACACATTCCTGTCTAAAAATAGAATTTCATAGCTATATGACATGCTTGCCATGGGAACCTGTGATGACATCATACAGGCATTCAATCATAGTGTAGAAAAAGTATAAGTATAATGTACAAAGGACAAGTATGATGAGTGCAATTAAAGAATTTCAGGTATGAGGATTATTTTCTTACAACAGAGGCTTCTCCAAATCTAAATTACGTTGGGATCCGCTACAACAACTTCAAAATTTGATCAATTAAAAGCTATTTTAATGAAAATGAGAACTAAATAAATAGTATTTAACTATGTTTTATTTAGAATTAATATTTACAGATTGGCCAATAAATTTATCTATGTAAAATATATATAGTGTATAAAATTAATGTATGTATTTATGTAAGAGTGTCTAATTACACATTGGGGATCTTAAGAAATAAACTTATCTGTTGAAGCACAGTCTAGTACATCATTTCTCAGTTTCCAAACAATTTTTTTTTTTTTTATATATTCTTTAATTTTAAATTTCTGTTTTAATTAAATTTACATTATTACAGCTTACAAGTTATAAAGTAAATCTGATTTACTTATATACAGAGTGATTCCAAATTGCACGGCAAACTCTCAGATGTATATAGTCAAAGTAAAATAAAAAATTCATAAAAAGATATATCAGAAAACTGTTCATTAGACAGTTTCAACTTGTAAAACATTTATCCCTGCTTTCTGCTCCCTTTGTGAAATTACACTGTATTAAAGTTCTTGGGATACAAATCAAAATGTAGATTGGGTGCTTCCTTATGTACTTTCATCTAAGAAATTGAATAAAAGTGGTCCCAGACACCTCTATCTCAGGTTTTAAGAAAAACGAGGTTTAACACGAAAAGTTTGTCGGAAAATAAACTTCTTTTTAGGTTTGGAATAAAATAACTTTAATTTACAAATAAATAAAAAACTTCTAGTTAACTCTGCACAGAATTTAATTCTAAGAATACTGATATAAATAACATCTATTAAAATTAAAACACAAATTTGAGAAGTTTAACTATTAAAAAACAAAACACAACTAGATCAGAAAAGTGATATGATTTTAAACAGAACAATTTTTCATCAATATTTAACATAATATAAATGAAAAATAGAAAACTTATCGGTAAGACAAAGAATTATAAAAAAATAAAATTACATACTTTTTGGTTTTTTCTAAAAATTACTAGCCATCAAAACGGTCACTTGATATAGCTGCAAACATTTCTTCAAAGCAGTTGCTCAATGTGACCACCATTCTGTTTAATACACAGTTAGTTTGAGGGCACATCTAACAGAATCATTAATATTCCTAATAGTAGGTCCAGCTTCTATTATATGATGTCTCGATTCTTCTTGTGTGCCAATACGAGCGGATTAGACTAACGACTTCATCCGATCTCTGAAAAAAAGTCTCCAAAGAAAATCATATATTTATATCAAGTACCTTTATTCTCATCCCATTCCAAGGGATTTTTCCAGCTCTAGCATTATCCTATACGGTATGTTACTCCAAATTGACATAAATTTTCTACTTCAATGGTATCATCCTATCATTCATTTAACCAAACATGTTTACGGTCCTCGGATTCATGATTTTCTTTATTGCCCTATCCCGCATCCTTTTTTGAGATCGTACGGGCTGAATTATTTTCTTTGTTGCTAATCCTTGAGCACCATCATTGAAAAACCACAACTGCAGTCTATCTGCAAGTGAAATATCTTCCATGTGTTCCATCAGACTTGTTTGCAAAAAGTGCAAGTGCCAATCACTCATTAGCAGTAAGAAAAAAAGGGCCTATAAGTTATCACCACGAAGACAAGACCATACCATACATTATAAGAAAAAGTGCGTTGGAATTGATTTGTAGCAGTCTGATGAGGATATTCTTCTGCCAAGTGTGTTTCGATAATTTATAATACTATTTCTTGTATTGGAAATTAGAATATTACTATGTTCAATTTTTTAATTAACCATCAACAGTATTTCATCAGTTTATTATAATCGGGTGATAATGTTGTACTGAATGGGTATTTCCTGTGATGTACACCACACACTTGACTGTGAAACATCAAAGCGATATTAAAACCTTCTGGTGCTTGAAATAGGAAATACTTGTACCGAATTTGATACTGCTTCTTCAGCATTGGCATTTCTCACAAAACTTTCATGACCGGCATCGAATCATTGTGGTTTAAGAACACTTGTTTCTCAAACTCGCCTCTCCAAAGTCCCATACTCTTCGATCTGGATAATTTACCGGGTATTCATGCACAGCAGACAATCCATTTTTATTTACTTTACCACAAATTAAGAACATGTCCATGTACTCTGCAAATGAATTTTTCCTATCACCCATTGTGAATGACATGAATCAAACTACAACAGCACACTCAAATGAATATTAAAATGCTAGACATTCTGATTGAGCTGTTATTGCCAACCTATAAAAAAATAAAATTTTTAAATATATTTTAAAAGGATGTCTTTCAAATTTATTGTTAATATTTGTACATAAATTGTTCTGTTTAACATCTTATCTCTTTTCTGATAGTTTGTGCGTTTTTTTTTTTTTTTTACTTAAGTTAACTTCTCAAATTTTTATTTAATTTTAACAGATGCTATTTACATCAATTTTCTCATAAGTTAATGATAAATTTTTATTTGCTCATCGGTAGATTAAAGTTATTTTATTCCAAACATAAAAATGTGAATTTTCTGACAAAACTTTTTGCGTTTTTGTTAAAACCTTTTCTTTTTCTTTTTTTTGTTTAACCTCCGGAACCACCGTTAAGGTATATCATCAGAGGATGAGATGAATGAATTGTAGCATGTGTGAAAAATGCCATGCCTGACCGAGATTCGAACCTGGGACCTCCGGATGAAACGCTGAGACACTACCACTCAGCCACGGAGGCCGGCCGTTTTTGTTAAAACCTAAGATAGTAGTTCCAAACCTTATTTAATTTCTTATAGCAAAAACCATAAGGAAGCACCAAATTAACCCCTAGATTTGTACTCCAAGAATTTTCATGTGGTTTAATTTCACAGAGGAAGCAGGAATAAATATTTCATAAGATTAAACTTGTTTAAGAATTTTCTGACCAATATTTATATAATTTCTTTTTTTTATTTTGGTTATAGAGTTATCTATGAAGAGATTCCCATACAATTTTGAAATACCTGCAAACAGATTGATTGATAGTAATCGATAAATAATTTCAAAATATTTTTACTTTATTAACATAATTTTTACAAATACAGATATGAGAGAGTAAGGCGTTTTGCAAGAGGTTCTATTTAAAATAAAATATGGGCACCAGATTTTGCTAGCAGCTTCTCAAGCCACTCAAGAATTGCATCAACTGATCTCACCAGAAACTCTCAAGAAATGGATGGAAGAACTTCTTATATTCGCACTTTAAGTTCTTAAGTCTTCAGTTTGGTATTCTAAACTTGCTCCCAAAGAGGTGCTGAGTCAGGACTCCTGGCTGGTTATTCACACAGACCACAACGACCCATCCATGTTTCAGGAAAGTGGAAAAACTTTTTAAGCTGTCTTCTTGAGTATAAGCAAAAGTGTAAATAAGATACAGTAGTTTTACACTGATTATTTTGGCTTTTTTTTATTTTTTTTTTTTATTAACTTTATTATTTGGCTTTTTTTCTTTTATTAACTTTATATCTTTAAAACATGGAAGTTTTCTCCACAAATCTGAAAAGAGTGAAAACTTAGTTGACAAAATAGAAAACATTCTAAAAATGAAAAATTCCATTTTCAAATCCAAAAATGTTCAATCCCCTTTTGCATAGAGGTTAGGGATAAATTGCAAAGATGTGCAATATTTCACACCATCCTCTTGGAATATATGACTGAATTTATGTTTAAATGGAAATACAGTCGCTACAGAGAGAGACTACATCACATGTTCTATACTGTTAGTCATTTGTAAAACGAATAATCACCTTCAGAAGAACATCATCAGTCATCTTCAACAGCTGACTCAAAGTCCAAGTCTGATAATCATTAATATTAGTTTATGATTTACTCCTCTTTTCATAAAACTCTAATCTTAACCTCTCTCAACGGAATGGATTAGCATCTGAACATCCACAGTCTAAACCTTCTCTCCAACATTTAGAACTTGTGTTTTCCTGATAGTAAGAATATATACTACCGATATATTAAAGTATGAACAATATTACTCAAATTAACTAAAAAATAAATAAATTTCAACTAACCGATTCACCTTTGGGTGAACTTAAAGGGACTGAACCACACACAAAAACTTTATTAAAAACAAAAGCTACATAGCATTGCATATTAATCAAACAATACAAAATACTGAATGTAACTTCAATATTAGTACCACTCTTGCTCGGCTTCAAGATACTCTTGATAAGTATACTGAACCTCTTGATAATAATTTCTCTCTCTCTTGAAAGTATTAAAGTTCATTAAAAAAGTAGATATTTCACACTAACATCTGCTTGTCAAATAACCAAAAATTATTGCAATCTACGTCACATTGTAAAAATTTACAAACAAAATTTTTTTTCAACTCACTTTTACAGTTAAATGTTTCCACCTGCCACTTTGAAATCCTCCAATAAGGTTGCTTAAACCTTCTCTAACTTGACCAAATTCATTGGGTTTTGGTGGAGTAAGTTCTACTTTTGCATATTTTAAAAACAATTCCCAACGAGGCTTTGCTGCCTTCATAAAACCTGCTACAGAAACATATTCATATTTTACAATAAATATCATTAAGTTTAATTAATATTTATATTCAATTAAAAAGAAAAAACTCAAAAATTTTATAATCTTAGTACTCTGTACAACTTAACTTATTTTGGTGTATTTGGTAACACATTTTCAGATAAGCAGAAAAATCAATTTATAGTGAATGAACTTCTACTGTTAATCTTAATAATAAAACAAAAACCAGGATTGGTCAACAGAATCTATTCATTAATATTACCTATATCATAAAATGAATCCTTACTTTTAATCATACTTCCTCTCACCACCACCAGATATGCAGGTGTGTAAAAAATATTTTCTCCTAAGCCTGGACATAATCAAATTCACCTAAAACTGGCATTTCAGATACTGTTCAGTATAAACAGGTTGTTCAAATTTGAGGATAGTGATACTTTAAGGTTGAATCAAATCTGCCTAGTTTGTTTCATACAATTATAAGTACCAAAAACTGATAATTTTGTTAAGGTAACAATATACTTCCCAATACATATGCATTCAAGTTTGCCTGGGTCTTTATTTACTAACCCTGATTTCTTACAACAAATATTTTACAAGTAATCATATTTTGGGATACAATAATATAACCTATTTTGTTTGTAAAGCGAAATTCTTATTATGCAATGAACATTTTTTTTTTCTCCTTGTCCGTTTAATCTCGGTTTTAGGTGTAACAAATTCCCTGTAATTGATCAAAGTTGATTAGTGGCACATATATATATATATATATATATATATATATATATATATGTGTGTGTATATATACACCAGATTACCAGGCATTTAATATTTCTTACGAAATATCAACCATTAGTATAAAATAAGTCGTTTTAATTAGTTTCGGAACTATCACTTTTAAAGGTCAAAAAGTCCTTACCTTCACCGTCCAATTGTCAAATCTTAAAAACTATTTATACTTTAACATGAGTTTAAAAATTAAACTTACTAACTTTCTTTTAATTTTCTACTTTTTTAAGCTTTATGTATTAGATAAAAAAAACAAAAAAGTTAACACTTACCTGCAAAATTCTTTCCAGCCATTTTTTCTAATGATGCTAGGGAAGTGTTGCCAACAAATCCCAAGGGACATTTTATTAGATGTTACTTAATAATATTTAAATATTAGATCACTGATTAACATGATTTTTAATTTTTTTTAAATTGATTTTAGAGGAGGGAATTTCACTTTTTTTAATCGAGTTAAAAAATTTGATTGTGCTTGTTTATTACTGTCAGCGTTGTTACTAATTAAATTTTAAAAATTTTGTTAAATGACTGGCTGAAACAAAATGTATTATAAAATATTTTTTTAAATTTATTTTCTTAAAGAATTAAGCTGTCTTTGCAATGAACTCAGTGAGTGGAACTAATACTATCACGCTGGCATCTGTTGATACATGCTGGCGGTTTACTTCCTTTTACGAAGTAAAGGAAATAATTAATTGTGCGCGAAAAATGTCAGTTTTGAGATTTCAACGGAAATATTCATTTTGACCATCGCTGAATCCATTTTGACTAGTTTAATCGTGACGTATGTATCTCGTATAACTCAAAAATGATTCGCCGTAGGAGCTGAGATTTTGGATTTAGGACTTGTCATCTAGTTGTACAACTACCCCTCCCCCTTTTGATTGCAATCGACTGAACCAAAAGTGTCCAAAAAATTTAAAAAATTTGGACTTTTTCTTAAGAACAGCAATAAGCACCCATTGAGAGCGTTTCAACGATATATCATAAGTAGTATTTATTTTCATTGGTTCCAGAGTTATGGCCAAACATCTTAACATTTTAATTAATGAAATTGAAATATTTGGATCTTACAAGGTGAAGGCACATCGGATCAAATCCGACTTCATTTTTTACTTTTTTTTTTTTTTTTTTAAATGTATTGATTTATTAATAATTATTAACCTCTGATCAGTAAAAAAAAAAAATTGTAATAAATAATAATAGCAATAAAATATATATATATATATATATATATATATATGAAAAAAATCAAAGTTATTAGTGAAATAGAATTTTATGTACTTATAAAAATGTGTATGTAATTTAATAGGCATAGAAAGAAGTCTTGTAGTGTCCACATTAGATGTGGTGAAACATCTGATTATTTAATGTTAATTGAAAATTATAATTTAGAATTGTATTATTTTTATTTATGCATTAGTTTTGTCTACTTGATAATAAATATCACTATTAAAAACCTTCTCCCGTTTGTTTTTGTTTTTATTTTGTTAATGGTTACACCATAATTTAAAAATAGTAGAATTAGATATAATACTTACATTTATATAAATTCTAATAAAGGAACTTTTAATCTAATCTAATATTTCAGGTAAGATTGTTGAATTAATAATTGTATAAATATTTGATAAATAAAAACTAAAAAGTTGAAAGTTGAAATAGAAACTAATATTTTACTAGTGATCATATAACTGTCAACTTTAATAAAGAATTGGAGGATTGTATTTCACTTTCAAATGAAATAAGTTTAAATTAAGTGCAGCAAAAAATGTGTATATATAATAAGTGTACAAGGAAGCCATCTGGTGTTCACATTAGATTTTTTTTAAATTAAAAATGAATGTAAAAGGCACACAGAAAGTGTACATCTGAAAGTATACATGATTTGAATTGTTTCTTTTCATTTAGCGTATTTTATTTTTTTATATATTTCATTATATGTTCGAGACATATTTCTTTTTGTAGATTGTTATCAGTGTTGGATTTGTGTCAATGAACAGTTGTATAAGTGTTCATTATATACATGTTTAAAATTACCTCATGTTAATTGTTGTAAAAAATTTTGCAGAGTAGTTTATGTTATATATTACTGGGACATTGTGTTTGTTTGATTATATATTGTCTTACTTGTTTTGTTTGTTATGAAGGCTACAATGATTCCAGGTTTTTTAAATTTGTTAGTATTTTTTGTGATCCTCTGTTTATAATGGATGATTTGGTATATTTCTTGCTTTATTCATCTTTACTTCAGTTCTATTTATTTTATGTGGGAGTATAACAATGAGTGTACTGTTACATCCATTTGTGTGTGATAGGCATTTTATAGTGTTGAAATCTTCAGGTGATCTAAGTAGTTTGTGAGATTTTTTTTTGTTAATCTTGGAATTAAAAGACATTCAGGAAATTTGCAGTTATATTGAGAGGTTTATAACCTCAATATTTAGTTGCCATAAACACTGAAGATGTATAGAAATGGAACTTTGAATTGTTTGTGAAAGAGCCAGACCATACCTACTTCTCTTTGTATATCTAATGATGACCTTCTCAACATACATATGTTTTCTCATGGTTTATTTTAAAGAAAAACTTATCAAAGAGAAGATAAAGTATATAACATTTTTAAAATTATTTAATACATCCATGATATTTTTATCAATAATACCATCTACCCCAGTCATGCATTTTAACACATAATTGATTAAATATTTGTACACACTTTTTCTAAATGAAAGTGAACACACTTTCTAAATTAATAAAATGTAGGTATTGTAATTTTCAGATCAGGATAAACAAATATCCATTATTTCTGTATAAATTATTTGCAACAGCTGATATTTATATCTATCAGCCTTCAAATACATAAATGAAAATGATAAACATGTTTTTTTCATTTTTATTAAGTTAGTAGAATATGTGCTATTTTTTTACTGTCAGTAATATTTCTTTAAATACTTTAATTATAATCGTTTGGTGCAATTATTTTCAATTATTTCAAAGTTGAAATACCTTTGAAAATCGATATATCGAACGGTAACGCTTCTCGATTTTACGTTCGAATTTGATCGATGTTTTATAAAATTCATTTTGAGATGGCAAAGGTTAGAAATTGTGTTTCATTTTTAATCAGCTATGTTGAAGAAATATCCGAAGTCTTCTTTTAGACGGTTATTTGGTGGTAGTGTAAAATTTTTGTTGGCCGTAGAATTAGGAAGTCTTGTAATAAGTTACGGTATTTGGCATCAGCTGAATAGGTCTCAAGGTTAGTCAATTGTATGATTTTACATCTGCTCGCTTATTTTGATATTATTAAAAATTTATTTTATGTATTACTTTTGAACCGGTTTACGTTGAACACCGTCTGATTAAATTTTTGTTAGCATTGGTTCTTAACATTCAATTTGGGATAATGAACGTCCTTTCCGTTCTGTAATTTAATCGGTATGAATTTTTTTTTATCAGAAATTGTTTTTCTAACAAAGTAATTGAAGCTGCTCAGTAATATTTAATTTTTGTTATAATATTATTCTGAGTCACTTAGGTTGAAATTTAAGTGTTCTTTGCTTTTAATTTTATTTAGAAAGTATTGATTTTTTAAATGCAGTCATGGTTTGAGGTTGTATGAAGTAATATGTGAGCCTTTATTACTTAGGTTTGATGAATTATATGTTCATCTGAAGTAAAATAAATCAACATTATTGATTTGTGTGACAGGTTTTGTATTTCAGTAGGAGTAAATTATTAATGAGTCTTCATATTTATTGATAATGCATAGTACTGATTAAAACGTTAAAGAATTTTATGCCACTTTTATTTTGGTCAAATCTTGAAATTTTTCACATTATATAGATTAGTACATATTTTATTTGCAATGCCGTGATTAAAATAATAAAGCCTTCTTTTTTTTTTGTAATTTATATGTGAGTAATGTTTGTTGACAACTCAGATGTGATATATTTTTATTATTTTTTACAGATTTTCGATTGTATATGCATAAAAACCATAACTGGATCCTTGAAGGTAAATGTTCATAATCACATATTTATACATTTTAATTTTTTTATTCTATACATTACATGTGCAGTAGGCTATGTGTACTGATTTTAAATTTTTTTGTTTTTTAAATGTAATTAAACAATTTTTAAATTATTGTGATTTAGTCATAAAACTTCTTTGGTGATGACTTCATTTCATTTATTACTAAATTTTTTTATTCAAATTAGTATAAATGATAGTTTTTTTTTAAATTATTCTGTCATATAAGCTGTCTTATTTTTTAATATATCATATAGTTACTATTATTGTAGATTGTTGAAATGATTAATCTAGGAGAGTTTGTTAGTTCTAGTTTATTACTGGGTTATTGTTAAGATGTATATATTGACAATATTGTTATTGTTGAGAGAGTTGTTTTTAATTTTTTTTTTTTTTTTTTAATACTTACTGATTGAAGTCCTATGCAACAACTATCGCATGAAAATAAACAAGAACAAAACGAAAGTAATGAAATGTAGTAGAAATAATG
>JAAAKQ030036755.1:3313-15458 GCA_010016005.3 Zanna intricata
AAATTTTTATTTTTCTTTAATATTAAAATATTTATTCTTTTAAAAAGAAAATTAAATTATCATAACCGTTATTTTATGAAATAATTAAAAATAACGAGTAGACCCAACACACAAGCATGAAATTTAAACACACTCACCACTGTGATTCATTGCAAAAGGGGCTTATAAAAAATATATCGATACAAAATGAAGATAATCTCAAACTGAGATTATATATTGTCTGTTATCGACCTTAAATTGAGCGTAATTAAAGAACAGCTCAACCAATTTTCATCAAATTTTCACATGCACAACTTCAGTTATATTAATACAGCATATCTATATTTCAATGAAATTGATGTATTAGTTTTGAAGATTTTCGAACCGTAAAGTTTGTACATAACCCTATATATACTTCAACTTTGTGCAGAAATGTAGGTATCTTACTGGAAAAAATGTATAAAATATTAAAACAATAGCAAAAGTAAACATATAGGTAAATATAAAAGTAAACATTGAGCATCATCTGGTTTGTCTTCATTTAAAATCGTGAGGAATGAAAAACGAAGTATTACAGCAAATTCGTACATTTTATTCGTCAAAACTTTAATTTAAGAAAATTTAATTTTAGCGTGCTAACGAAAGTAATACCGTACTTTTATTTAAAAATTTGGTAAAAAATAGAAGTAAAACTTATTAAAAAATGAAGTGGAAAAAAATAGCCAAGGGAAATGAAAGAAGGAATCAACTACTAAAAGAATAAATAGCTCATGAAATATAAGGTAATCGAAAAGAAAAAAAAAATAAATGAGAATGAAAGATGAAGTTTTCTAAAAGAGAGCAAGAAGAATGATTCTAATTTAGCAAATCAAGTTAGGGTACATAGATTGCAGGCCATCAAAAAAATAATCGTTCACTTAAAATAAATTATAATTAGGTACAATACAATAATTTACAAAAAGAAGGATAGACTGATCTGGATATAATTACTAATTAACCAAATTTAGGTATCCATTTGTAATGTGAAGTTAATCGTGGTTAATAACGACAGCACACATTAAAGCTATTTTCACCTTATCATTGATTACCCAGGCGTCTTGATTATCATTACCTTTTGAGATCTCTCTACAAATAAAATAATAATTAGATGATCTTGATATTGCTTCTGAGAAGACATAGAATTTGATACGTGATTATATTAAAATATATATAATGTCTCAAAATATTTAAACCCTCTATTTCAATCATCTGATTTCTTATTACAGTTTTTATTTTTTTACAGTTTTACCTTTTATTACCTGCTTTACTAATCTTACAACTCATAATATTGAATTCAGTACCTAATTTTTGGTTTCGCTGTCATAAATCGTTTTAGCAAAAATAAATATGCATTTTCATACATAAATTTAATAAAAAATCAACAATTTCTATGTCATTGTAATTATATATTTGGTGTAATTATAACAGGTGGCAGGATATTTTAATAAAATTTGACGCTCATTTGGAATTTTTTTTAAATAAATTAATGTAATGATTTAAACTATTCTGTAATAAAATATATTATTTAATTTATTCTACAAATTAAAATATTATATAAATTAAATTTAATCTAAAAGTGTATTTTTTCTGTATTATTATGTGACCAGTCCCGCGTTTACAGCAAACACAAGTAATAAAATACATTGAAAACTGATTAGCTTTACATGATCATTCCTGAAGAAGGACTTTCTACAATAATGGACTATCTTAATATCGCTACTTCAATAATATTCCCATAAAATTAACGGGTCATTAAAAGATTTTTAAAAGACGTTAAAAAAAAATGTGAAACAAAAAATGGAAGAATACAGAGTGAAACAAATTCAAAAACGATTTCTAACTTTAAAGATATATGGAAGTTTATTTAGAACAAACTTATAAAATGTAGGCCACTTAAAATTGTTAATGCAAAAGGATTAATCTCAAAGTTGTCTTTTTCTTCCATTTCTGTTTCAGTTTTCATCCTCCTGCGTAAAAATATTTTTAAAATGACTAGGCATTCAAAAAGAAAAAAAAACAGAAAGAATGTAACATTTTACAGATTCGTAATAACTAAAGAAACGTTTAAATGTTATAATCTGATAAGGGAACTCGTTATAAATTTCTATGATGCAAAAAAATATTGATTTTTTTTTTGTCTTCAGTCATTTGACTGGTTTGATGCAGCCCTCCAAGATTCCCTATCTAGTGCCAGTCATTTCATTTCAGTATACCTCCTACATCTTACACCCCTAACAATTTGTTTTATATACTCTAAACATTGCACAATTTTTCCCATCTACCTGTCCCTTTAATATCAAAGCGAATATTCCAGGATGCCTTAATATGTGGCCTATAAGTCCGTCTCTTCTTTCAACTATAATTTACCAAATATTTCTTTTTTCACCAATTTGCTGCAAAACCTCTTCATTTGTCACTTTAACCACCCATCTGATTTTTAACCCTCTTCTGTAACACCACATTTTAAAAGCTTTCTTCTTAAGTACTCCGATCCTCCAAGTTTAACTTCCATATAAAGCTACGCTGCAAACGTATACTTTGAGAAATGGTTTCCTGACGTTTAAATTAATGTTTGATGTAAGCAAATTATATTTCTTACTGAAAATTCGTTTCACTTGTGCATTACTTTCGTTTTGTTCTTGTTTGTTTTCATGCGATAGTTTTTGCATAGGACTTCATCCATGCCATTCAAAGTTTCTCCTAAATCTTTTTTACTTTGTGCTAGAATTATTATCGTCAGCAAATCTTAGCATCTTTATCTTTTCACCTTCCACTGTTATTCTGGTGCTAAATATTTCTTTAACTTCATTAACTGTTAGTTCTATGTAAATATTAAAAAGTAACGGGAATAGGGAACATCCTTATCGGACTCCCTTCTTTTTTTTTCCACTTTTTTTGTATGTTTTTCGATTATTATTCTTGAAGTTTGGTTCCTATAATGAAAAATTACAGGATCTTTAACATTATAAAGATTCGTAATAACTAATGAAACGTTTAAATGTTATATTTTGATAAGGGAACTCGTTATAATTCTCTATGACGGAACTCTTTTTAAAAAGTGAATGCTTTTTTTTTCGTGGGACGTAATTGATTTGTTTCCATAAAATAAATACCAATATTATAGTAACGGAATTCTCATTTCCTCTGGATTACGATAAGAGTTGTCCCAGATTTCTTGAAGTTTATAAAATATGTTCTAACTGGAGCAAAATTAAGTTTGAATAAACAATTTATTTTTTTTTTCCTCCAGGAAATATGTAAAAGGTTACGCAGCGTATAGTTTCAAGTTTGGTAGGTTTTCTATTTTTTTTTTTTTTTCAGTTATTCATCACGGTTTTAAAAAAGGTATCTAGAAATAATACCTTAAAAATTAGTTTTCATTATAGCTTAACACATTATTTACGTTATTATTAAAAGAGAAAAATTCTGTTTCCGATATTTAGGTCTTTATAAGGTACAAAAATTTAAGAATTACTCATAGCGAAAATCGTAAAATTTAAAAATACAAAACGTTGTCTAAATATTAAAATTATAAATTTTATTTATTTTTTATTTAATTTAGTTTTATTTATTTAATTCTTATTTAAATATATTAATTTTATAATTTTATTATTTCGTATTTAAATACATGGTATAAAAAAATTTTTATTTAAAATAAAATCTATTAAAGATTAATTATTTTGCAATATTTCCAGACATATAAACCTATTAAGTATATTCTCTGTTTAAATAAAAACAAATAGAAATTTAACTAGATTTTTTTTTTAGGAGCGAAAAACTCTATGGCGTCATCATCGCCCGGATAAAACGAGTAATAAAATTAAAAACAAAGTATAATCCAAAACCACATTAAACTCTTTTGGAATTCTAACCTACTAACATTTTTTCATTTATCTTCTAATTACTATTTAATTCAACTTGCTAAAAAAGCATTTTAATAGAAATATATTTAACATTACTACGAATATTCTGGATATAGCTGAATTGCATGAAAATCAAGTAAATGTCATCTTGTCATTGTATTTATCTGATCTTAAATAAATTAATACTGTAGCTTTCTGAAGCACATAAATTTGAAATACTGCCTAAAAGTAACTAATTATTCATTATGAAATAAAATGATGCTACACATATTGTAGAGTAACGTACATTATAAATTCCTTCTATTCAAATGAATATCAATTATTCTATTTTATTCCGTATAAAATTACCTCTAACCTATTCATTATATAAATTACCGGAAGGAGCAAAACGACAACTGATTATAAGCGATTAATGTTACTTTATGGCTAAATAATTATTTTATAATTTTGCAGTATTCTAAAGATCTTAGGTGGCTGCCTTATATTAAACTTGTCCCTCATTTATGTTACAGTAAATTTCATTCATAAACGTTAATATTTGTATGGAGTCTTGATGTATAGTACACAGATTAGTCTCCAGAAATAAAGGATGCAAATTATAAAACAAAATATATATGGAGCTCAGAGAAAAGGACATCCAATTTTTAAACAGCGTTCTCCTTAACATCGGTTGTAAAAGAAAAGCTGTATATGTATAAATCTAAAACTCTTTGCTCTCCACCTCTTTTTTTGCATTTTTTCCCAAATTGTTTCAAAAGAAAGAAAATGATATCTTAAAACGAATAGATATAATTTTTATTAATTATATATATATATATTTATATAATATATAAATTATTAATTTACATTTCTTTATCTTTATTTCTTTTATTTTCTTTATTTTTTATTTCTTTATTTACATATTTTATTTTTAAAAATAAAAAAATATCACAAATAAATGTCAGAAATTTTTATTTGTATTATTACAATTGATTATTACTATTTGTATTATTGATTGCTGTTTGATTAATTTTATTATCTATCTAAATTCTTAATCATTTCATTTTTAATAAAATTATACAGGATTGAATGAAATACCATTTCAAACAACCGAGTTTGGGAAACAAAAATGTTATATAAGTCTTGAAAAAGTAACTTATTATAAATATAAGTTTATGCTTGAATACAACATATTGAAGCATAAAGTAATAGTATTTGATACACATACTCTAACTAAAACTTTATAATACTTATTCGATTCCAGAATCTTCCGGGCTCAAATCATAGTTAATTTTAGCATTTTTCAAATTCTACAAAATTCAACAATCATAGTTAAATAATTAACGCTTCACAATTGACTATATTTAAACGTGTGACGTAATTTCATTCTTAATATTAAGATAAATAGGATTTTTTTTTTTAACGTAACAGAAAACGCCGACACATATTTCAAACAGCTATATTAATGTTTTCAACAATTGTTGTTAGACAATTATATTACTAAAGTTTTGTTTACAATATATCTTTGAAGACTCGCCACCGAAGTATTGGACAGCTTTCATGAATTTCGATAGGCTGTATAATTGGGTCCTCGGTTGGGCGTCTGGCTAGTGAGGGGGCACGGGAAGGTGGACTGCTACTCTCCCAATTCCTCACCGGTCATGGATCTTTCAATAAGTATCTCTGTAGGTTCAACAGACGTGCCTGGGATAACTGTTTGTATTGTGGGGACGTCGAATAGGTGGAACATGTGTTCCTGAAGTGTCACCGTTGGGAGGAAATGAAGGGTGAGCTGGATGTGACGGATGAAACCCCCAAGGACGTAATGAAAACGATGTTGGCAACCCAAGAAGGCTGGAAAAAAATTCGCAGGTGGATCACCAACGTAATTCACAAAAAAAATAGGAGGACACATTGGTTTGGCTGACAGTGAACTGGGATGATGAAGCACGAGGACTCCCCGATTCCTCTTGTCTGGAGTGAGCGATAGGAGCCCTTCGAGTCACAAGAATCAAGAGAGTGAAGGTGGAGTAGATGATCCGATTCATTTATCGGAACATCAACCCGGGGCTGAGTTATACTTAACTTCGGGTCCGGTCTCGGGGTGACGGAGAGCCGTGAGCTTAGCTTGCTTTCTTCCATCTGAGGCTGTATAATTTTCGTCAGCTCGCTGGACAATTGTTAAGCTCATTTTAGTATTAAATATTGTTTCCAATCCCCCATATTCGCTCATCCCTCACTGTTTGAATCGTTCATCTCTTGGCTTTATAGAATATAAAATTGTATGACTTACTTCAATAAGTCATTTCTATAAATATCACGATTTATTTGAGAAAAATGCACATACATACAACAATCGAAAGTGAGAGCAAAACTATAAATTTAATTATTATTTTTAAATCATTATTTTCTAAAATAAGATATTTGATCATGTTGCTTCTCTTTTAACAACATTGATATACTCGTTCATTTACTTTGATGAATATGTTTATTTATTTAAACATTACAAACTTTCAGGCTTGTTTATTTATGTACCATCGACATTTACATTTTCTACCAATTAATTAATTACATACTAAATAATGAATATAGTTTAATTAATTAATTAAGATTTTAAATAAAAGTTTCATCAATTATTACAGTATAAATGATTATAAGTTAAAAGAAAATTATAATTATGTTAAACCATTTAGGAAAATTAATCTAAAAGGAAATGATTTGATTAAGTTCAGTTAGAATGAAGCTAAAATAAAAAATTACTTTTTAGGCTTGTTTCCTTGTGCAGTCAAAGGCTATTAAACATTTTAATGGAAGATGAAGTTATGAATAAAATACATACAATTAGATTTTTAATCTTCTAACATTTCTACATTCATTAAGTCAGTTAGACTTATTAGTTTTTCTGAAATTATTTATCTCATTCAGTTTATTTTTATATTAATAATAAACTAAATGATATGCTTACTTATCAGTCTGTAAACATAATTACAATTCCACAGTTATATATTTATTACATTTTTTATACCCATACACAAGTAAATTTATAAGTAAAATTATATGCAGTAAAAAACCCTACAAGAGTGTATAATAATATAACCAAATAACATTTTACATTATTTTTATAGATATCTAATAATACAGAGAAAAACTTAATTGAAAGTTTAGCCTCTGAAGGTTTAGCACCTGAAAGGCATATAGTATTGAAATAAAATAATTTATATGGAATATATTCCTCTACTTTACAATGGAACATATATCCTATAATTATTTATGCTAATGTGCAGCGAGGTGTAAAAAAAACAAAATTTATTGTCTAATTTTTCTTTTTTATGAAAATAATTTCCAGAAAGTGAATTTTTGAAATCCTATTTCAAAACAACTAAAATTTTCTTACTTCAAATACAAGTAGGTTATTATTTCATGTTTTAGCTTAAAATACTAAATAAACATTTGGAAAAGATATCATGTTAAAATATATGTATTTTTTATTTACTTGTACGAAGTAAAGAAACTATTATGATCTCGAAAAATTTCGGTTTACAGATTTCAACGGATATATCCAATTCGATCATCCCTGAATCCATTTTCACTAGATTCGACATAACGTCTGTACGTACGTACGTACATATGTACCTATGTATCTCGCATAATTAAAAAACGATTATCCGTAGGATGTTGAAATTTTGGTGTAAGGACTATTGTAACATTTAGTTGTGCAACTATCTGTTTGATTGCAATCGACTGAAAAAATAATGACCAAAAAACTTAAAATCAAAAAAAAAAATTGGATTTTGTACCTTTTCTTAACTGCAGTAATAAGCACTTCTTGAGAGCTTTTCAAGTACACACATATATATATATATATATATATATATATATATCATAAGTGGTACTTATTTTCATTGGTTCCAGAGATATAGCAAAATCAAAGTTTAATTAATTAAATATTTGGATCTTACAAGGGTAAGACACATCGGTTCGAATCAGACTTCATTTCCTTTTTTTAACTTAAATACTCGTATATTGATTTATTAATCATTATTAATCTCTGAAAAAAAATTTTACGATAATAATAATTCAATAATAAAATATATATATATATATATATGCGTGTGAAAAAATATCACACGTTATTAATGAAATTTTACGCACTTTTTATTTTTTTTAAATGTGTACATGTAATTTAGTAGGCGTTCAAGGAAGTTTATGTGTTGTCCAACTCAGATTTATTTAGCTAGATGAACTAAAAAGACTATTTAGCATCTTTAAAAAATTTTCAATGACAGCAGTTCAATTAGCATTATTATTATTATTCTATTACGACATGCTTTTAAAAATTACAATAGATATTACAAAAATATATAACCAAATTATAATAAAAAATATTAATTTATTTTTATAACAATTTATATGATACAAATACTAATAATATAATAATAAATTTATGTAATATAAATTTAAAACTCTACCATCCTACTTGTCTCGTAATTCTCAGGAGAAATGATTTAATAAAACTTTATACTTCCTGTAATATATACCCTGCATCATTTCGTTGAATACAAAAGAAAAATATTTTTATGGACACAGTAATATGTGAAATAACGACTGACGTTTTTAAAAGAAAATTTTATAATTTTTCTTTACATCAGACATTTTTGAAGGCACCAATTCATTAATAGAAACTATATTTTTCTTTTTTATTTAAACGTTTATACGATACCTAATAGAATTATTACTTGAATGAGAACTATCATTTGATACAAAGGGAAAATTATCTTTAATAATAATTATTACACTGTAATAATTATTACCTTATGTGAATGTATAGATATTGTAAAATTCATTTGCTAAAGTTAGAAAATTAGTTAAAATGTTTCTGTGTAGCTTCTTCTACCTTGACTTCAATTTTTATTTTCTATTTATATTTCTCTCTCTTTCCTTTTTTTCTTGCTGTTTTTTATTCTTGATCTTATGAACACTCCGTTTTTCAAACTTTTTGTTTTTTTTTCAACTAAAACTGTAAAATATATATTAATTTCTAGAAAGTAAGCATTTTTATATCTACATACTGGTACTTTATTAATAAATTATTATTGATATTAGTAAATAACGGTAATATATATTTACAATTTTATTGTATATATATATATATAAATATATACAATAAATTTACAATTTAGTGTATATTAGTAGTTTCCATTTTCAATTTTATTTTGTTTTAGCATTCAAAAAAATATTATGTGGACTTCACATGACTTCCATGTACGAATAATAAATAATAGATTCTAAACTATAATTTTGAATTAATATTAAATATAGAATTTAGTTGTTAGGATATAAGTCACTACTCATTAGTGTCAATTTTAATTTTTTTTTCCCTGTTGTGTGATAGTTTGAGATTAATTTGTTCTGTTACTAGCGTTAAGTATTTGTTTTCTTCACATTTGTGTTTTTCTTTATTTAGAAGTCTTTTTTTTAGTTATTTTTAATGACAGGTCTATGCTAGGCTACATAACTTATCGTTCGCGGAGTTGCTACCGACCAGTTTCCAGCTGTTCCGCATAAGAACCACTCAGCGGACAGCGGATTCGAGGCAGTAAACAATACGCTAATGAATAGAAAACGTGGCCCATTTAATTATTCCAACCGGGATCTACGGAAGTCGTCGTGGAGAAAATTAATAAATGATGAGATCATTGAAAATATGAATGGTTCTTCGGGTAATAGCAGTGAATCAGATATTACCGACTCGATTCCGGTCCCTCCGCCATGGCAAATTGTCCCGATTTTACGCACGTTGCCAGCAGCTGACACGACTTCTGGGACTGACATATTACCCTCGAATAATTTGATGGTCTGCCGGTGGAGGAGAATGACTGTGTTGCTCCAAAACAAAAACATGATAAGACCCTCCGATAGCATTGTGTGGTATTTCGAATATCACGAAGCTGTATGAATTGTTGGGATCGGTAGTGAACAAGGTAAAATAAACCGTGTTAGTAATAAACAGTAAACGACTTCGGCTTTTGTTAAGGGATATTGAGAACTACAAAAAATAGTTCGTCTTGTTCGCGAAAATAATCTGATAGGGTATATCTTCCCGAGGGCTCTTGATGAGAGGGCGTTTCGACTGGTGATCAAGAATCTTCACCATTCGATCCCAGTGGCAGTTATACAGCAGGAGATTGTGAGTCAGAGGTACAAGGTTAGTAGCATCTAAAGGCATTCCACCGAGTAACCGAAGTAGCCGTTGACGATTTTTTTTGTAAATCTGGAATCCAAAGATAATAATAAAGAGATTCTATAAGGATAAACTACATAGCAAACTGTTACGTTAGGTTTGAAACACTAAAGAGAACTACAGGGGTGGTGCAGTATATGATGTGCCGTGAGTACGTCACACTAAAAATAATTGCATGAGGCCGTATCGCTGTATGAGGTGTGCAGAGGGACACAAGACTGCTGATTACCAGAAGGTAGGTAGGAGCACACCGACGATTTGTGTTTTATGCCATGAGTATCATCCTCCAAATTCTAAAGGTTGCAGGGTCTATAAGGAGATCCTTGAAAAGAAAGAGAAGAATGAGTTATGCACCAAAGCACGCTCCTGCTAGTTCCGAAGATCTAAAAGGCAAATTGTACGACCTAGACGATGACTTCCCACCTGTAGGCCAACCGGTCAGTAGTAATATAGGTAATAGTAACTACGACACTTGCAGTATTCATTGACTGCTCATCTCAGGTCCTTCGCTGAGGCAGTGGCGGGAATATTCAAAGGCAGTATCAAATGTAATATTTGTTATATTATGCTATTGTTTCTGTAATACTTGAGTACTGTTATTGGGTGGTCTTCTTTTACGTGATGGTCATTCAACCGACTTGCTTATAGCTTCACTGTAGAAACTGATTGTAAGTAATTAATAGAATTCATCTATTAATATTAAGTAATCAGATGTTTCACCAAATCTTTACATATACTCATGTGTAACAATGCCTACTAAATTACATGTACACATTTTTTTAAATATAAAAAATTTTATTTCACTAATAACTTCTAATTTTTTTCCATACTTTTTTTAATTTTTATTATTGAATTATTATTTATTGTAAAACGTTTTTTTACAATCATAGGTTAATGATTATTAATAAATCAATAGATTTAAATAAAAAAAAAGGAAAAATTCTGATTCGAACCGATGCGTCTTCCTTTGTAAGATCCATATATTACATTAATTAAAATTTTATTTGGTTATAACTTTAGAACTAATGAAAATAAGTAGCACTTATGATATATTGTTGAGAAGCTCTCAATGAGGGCTTATTACTGCAGTTACGAAAAAGCGCAAAATTTAATTTTATGGGGATTTTGGTCTTTTTTTAGATACTTTTGGTTCAGTCGATTGTAATCAAAAGGAGAAGTGCACAACTAGATGGATACAAAGTCTTAAATCAAAAACTTCAATATCGTTTTTGAGTTATGTAAGATACGTACATCGTACATCGTACATATGTACAGATGTCACACCGAAACTAGTGAAAATGGATTCAGGGATGTTCAAAACGGATATTTCCGTTGAATTAAAAAAACCGAAATTTTTCACGATCACAATACTTCCTTTTCTTCGTACAAGGAAGTAAAAACGTGATACAATTTTCCTGTCTCGGTTAATTTTTTCTCATCAGTTAGAGCAAAATCGATCTTAATTAATTTTGTACGAAGGAGATAATCTTTCCCATAACTGAAGTAGATTTTATCTCTTAAAATAATATTTGTTTTGATGGATTATTATTTTCATTAATCTATTGTCACTATAAGATTAAAATAAAAAAACAGAACAGAATGCTTATAACAACAAAAAACAAAGCCCGTTATGTTTGCAAGATGGTTAGAAACATTTTTGAAAACTTCAATCGATGCTCTTTACAATCGTGTTTAATGATGAAATAATTTTCCCACGATTTGTTCAATTAGGATTCATTTTATGAAAAGCTTCCAAAAAAAAAAGAAAAATAATAGGCAATAAAATAGGAACGACCTAGATAGAAAATTGGATCGATCTTGAGAAAAAATTCTTTTAATTTTTTCCAAACAATATTTTCTTACCACGTACAAAGTTTTAAATTTTTTTTTATTTAGATTCAAATATTGTCTATTTATTTTAAAATATTTACTACCTGTGTGAGTAGATTCTTCTGATATGCGACCACCATCGGTTAAAATTGGAGTACTGCCACTAGTAATAAGCAAATTTTCTAATCAGTTAAACCTAATTATTTATTTATTT
>JAAAKQ030036766.1:5320-16920 GCA_010016005.3 Zanna intricata
GTTATCTTCCAATTAACGTTGACTCGTGACAAGGAATCGAGAACAGTTAAGAAGGATATAATTGTGACGCATTAAAACATGTTTTAAAGTCTTTATACAGTTCCTGTATCTGTCAGAGCTCAGCGAGGTTTAAATCATTTCTCCTTAGTGTAATGATAGCTATTTTATTTGAATATAATAATGGTAATTTTTCATCTCTGAATAAAGGTTTGACGAAATACGCGATAACATATTATAAATGATAAGAATGAAGATTCAGGTCAAACAGAAAACGAAATTACAAGTCCAAAAATACGTTAATGAAAAAACAACCGTTTCAAAACTACATCCGAATGTAAAGTGAATTAAAACTTATTAATGTAAAAATACAACTCTAATTACATTTTCTGATTGGCAATTAACTTTTCATGGTTTCTAATATTTAATGAAACGAGTGATTGTAAATTATCAGCCGCTGCATGTCGATCAGAGAATATATTACTTGAGGTTTATGCGAGTGTTATTATTATCACGTTTTGCTCTAAGTGCGAGGTAACTTCTAGAGATAGAAGTTACCGCGACGTTAAAGCATTCGGAGTGAATTATTTATTTAACATCTGCATTACGATGTAGGGCATCGGAAGAAATATAGACGGTATATAGAAATAGCGGTGCTTTTTCCACTCGAAATTTATAAACGATCGTTATAAATTAAAAGTTGGCCACGATCCTTTCTGAACTTTCCGGCCAATTGTATAGAGCTTTAAATATCAATCCTTCCCTCCCTCCCTCCCTCCACTCTATTTATGTATAAGGTAACAACTGGCTTAGGCCCGCTTACAGTTATCGATGGATGATAAATGAGTACTGCACCGTGCGAAAAATGCCATGACTGAACGGGATTCGAACCCGGGAACTCCCAATAGAAGGCCGATACGCTACCGATTCGCCACGAATATCGGTATAATAATAGTAGGGTAATTATGTCTTATTTACAGGAAAACAATACAATATGTTTCACGAGTTTTTAACTGAGTCTTTCAACTGATTAAAAATTATAAAAAATATAAGTATTTTATTAAAATAATTATAATGTATTAAGTATTGTAATGTAAGTACTGGTTAAAAATATGTGTGGTAAAATATGAAATTTTGATTAAGTCCAAGCTTCTTCAAGAAATTGCTAAACACATTTAAAAAATTATTATCAAAAATTTATGTCAAAGTGTAAACAGGTCAAGTTATACTTTGTTAAAAAAACTGTTATCGAAGTTCTACGAACAAGTGTAAACAGGCCAAGCGCGCGCGCGCGCGCTTGGCCACACACACAAAGGATATATTTATTATTTCAGTGCTTTGTTTGAAAATAATACTGTACACGGTTTTGTTTTTTTATAATGGCATTTATTAAAAAAAAAAAATATCCTGTCAGAAAGTGTATTATTTCTACCCGCTGCGTTTTATGAAATGTTTGCCATTATACAAGAGAAGGAAGTTGTTCGTTTTAATTTCAAACACGAAGTGTCAAAATACTATATAAATTTCATATATTTATATATATAAATTTTTAAATAAATTTAATTTGACAGACGTTTTAAAAAGTTATATAAATTGTATATATTAATAATGTAAAGTTCTCCGATAAAATAGACTTAATTGTTAACAAAATAAATAAAAATAAGTGAAGCGTAAATGAAAGAAAATTTATCGTTACTTAATAAACCAGATTTACTAATTAAGTTATGAAAGTAAGGTACTATTATTTATAGATGGTTTATAATCAGAACCTGTTTAATCCGATTCGTTACCAGACTACGACAAAGTGAAAGTAATGTTTGTGCCAAACTACTGTATAGATGTACTTAACAATAAATAAATAAATACGCGCGCGCGCGCACACACACACACATGTTATTTACATATTGTAAAATATGGTGTGGGGTGTCGTTACTGCCTGTAACCAACAAGTGGCATATTGGGGCCGGTTACGCCGTACCGAGCAGCCGGGACTAGATCTTCTGTATTCCTCGCCTCTAGTCGGAGTCTCCACCGGAATGGGACCTTCACCAGATTTGTGGCTTTCTGTTGCCGTTGCCTCTAATCATCCGAGTGAGGATGCTCGGCCCGGCCATGCCGTTCCCAGCGGTACTAGCCGCGGACGGTTGGGACTCTCTTCTTGCAAGAGAAACAAGAAAAGAAGTATTTTGCCGGGAAGATAAGAAGTCGGGAATTTTGCAAAAGACATAGACCCCTACCGGGTCTATGGTCTTTTGCAATGGCCTACCTTGTCCAATTACGTCTCTTCCCCTCCAGACTCTTTTCATCCACCATCTTTCTCGTATTATAATTCTTCAAGAGCCTTCGTTCTCAGAATACCACCTACCATGCCCGTGATCAATATCAATATCTCGAGGACCATGCAGCTATGCTGCATGGTCCATATAGGCGTAACCTCGCCAATCACCACAAAGATCTCTTTTATCCTCGGTCCACGGGGCGCAATTTAAGATGATATGTTCCATCGAGTTGTTTCGTGATTGTGTTTCAGTTAAATCACAAATCACACCTCACAGGAATGGTCGGCCTGAGTCCGTTTGAGAGTACACGTGTACCGTATATTCACACAGATATTGATGAGTCGCTAATGACTTTTATTGTTGTTGCGACTATAAATAAAAATATTTTTAAAAAAAAATGGGAATTTTATTTTATTAATATGAAAAATATCTTTTTACTCTTTTTAGAGAGTTGTTTTCAAAAATGTATTATCCTTGGAAATAATGTTTAATTTACTATAAAAAAATGTACAAAAAAAATGAATACAGTAATTTAGAGATCATTCAAGATCGATAAATAGGAAAAGTAAGTCGAATAGATTAAAAAAAAATAGATTTTATAAATTAAATACATAAGTTGAATTAAATGTTTAATTTCTTTAGAAAACTTAGTGAACTGAACAAATTTAGTACTGTAGTCGTAAATGAAATTAATGAGTATCATTTACATAGTGTAATATTACAAAATTAAGGAGGTCTTCAATTTTCATAAAATATCAATCTGACAATTATAAATTGCCTTACAAGTAACACAGAGTAATTAAAAAATTGAAAAATGTATTTGTAATTTAAATATATTACCAAAACATAGAAAAAGCTACACTTTTTGACTAAATTTGACAGTTTACTCATGCCGAGTTTAATAAATTATAAAAAGGAATTTTAACATTTTTAATCTTTAAAACAGAATTTTTAATTTAAAATAAATTGTAATCCAAAAATTCTATTATACTTGTATTGTGTATTTTTACTTATAGGAGTATTTTTCATTTACTTAAACTATATAAGAATTACTGATGTAACAATGTTTTTCTAACTCTTTTTTCTTCTATCTTTATCTCGATAAGTTTGAGCTGAATTTGACTGAATCTAAAGAAATTAAAACGCTTTAATATCATACTTTTTTTTTCTTTTTTTTTTTGGCAAAAAGCTAAATTTAAGAGTATGGGTTCATACCCCCATTGATGATCAATGAATAAATTCTATTTGTATAGTCACGGGAAAAATATTTCTATATGTATTAGGTGAATTTTCCTCCCTGAAAAAAATTTAATTTCCTTGGACCAAGGATTTTGGATGTTTAAAGATTAAGTTCCATTTTTAATTTTATATATACATATTTTATTGTGTGTCTGTGTGCGCGCGCGCGCATATTATTTTAAATTATATTTATTATGCATTTCTTAAATATTAATATAGTTTTTTTTCTGGCAGTTGTGAAATATTAGTAAAAAATTTTAATAAGGATATGGTATGTAGAAGTACGGTAATCGTGCGGAAATAATCTTCTGCTTTTTTTTTTTGAACTCTGGAAATTCGGAAAATGAACTAAGAAGGGGGTTAAATGAGGAAACGAGGAAGTGTCTGTTTGGGTTAATAAGGGATCGGTTTGGCTGAGGGAAAATAATTCTCTTAATTTGACACTGTGACTATTATTTATGCGGCCATTCATGCTATTGAAATTTGGGTTGGAATCTCAGATGTGTGATAAAGTACTAAGGAAGGGATGGGGTCAGGGATATAATAAAATACATCTGGGCTTAATGGAAAATTTACTAGTACAAATTAAAATTTGTACTAGTAAAATTTTTCATCTTTTTGAAGAAGGTTTTTTTTTTCATTATATGATCAACACTCCTAGTTTTAGTATTTTTACAAACGATCGACTTCTTTCTCTGTATTTTATATTGTTTGTTTAAAAATACTATTATTAAATTTTTGTTCCAAAAAATAGGTGGGGGGGGGGGGAGGAAATCTTGTGAATATTTATTTAGTGACAGAAGTAGAAGAGGAAATTTTTAAAATCTCAGGACATTACAATTTCTTTGACCTTCAGAGTAACTGGAATATTTAAAAAAAAAAAAAATTGTTTTCTTATAAATACTAAAAACTTTTGTTACTTTTTGAAAATATAATTAATTTTATCTTATAATTTCATGAAATATTAGTTTCAATATGTGTGCTTATATAACAAATAAGACCCGATAACGATTTTGCCTTTTAAAACTTTTCTAAAATAATTCCGATATTAAAAAATAAGAGGTAATGTTTAAATTTCCTACGTACTTAAGATTTTTTTCGTTGTTATTTGTTACTCCTATATAAAGGTATTATTGGCATAGTTTAAGTCCCAAAGGGGATAAATTGAATGGATTAAATGTACACATCGAGTGTATTATTATTTTAACTTGCGCAAACGCTTTTATATAAATATTAAATAGACTGCTTTGCTGATAAAAGTGAACTAATACAGGCAGTGTAATGATAAAGTAATGAATGATGATATGCTTGTGCACCGTCTGATGTATTCACAAATCTGTTTAAACATGTTCTGTTCCTGCTCTTTGTGTTTTAATTTAAGGAAAACTGTTTTTATTATAAATGTCATATTTAATCGCTTATTATTTTTTTTTTTTTTAAATATCTATAACAATGAAATGAAATTTGAAATGGTTTATAGTGTCAAGTAATTATTTTCATATTAATTAATTAATGTAATTTCATTATTAATCTTATTATCTGTAACCATTTTCGTTTCTTTGGTACTCTTTTGGAATTTGCCCCCCAAAATTTTCAATTTTTTTCTTAACGAATTTATAGAAAGTATACTCAAAATGTAATTCTACGCTAAAATTGCACTGGAAAAACACTTAAAAATTTATTGAAAATTTTTTTTTTTTTTTTTCAAAAAAACAAGTTTCTCCATTATAATTATGAGTGGTAATGTTATTGTTATATAATATTTGAATGAATTGAAGTAAAAAAAAAAAGTGAAAAACTGTGAGGGGCAAATTCCAAAAAAGTACAGTTTCTTTTCTTAGGTCATTATATTAGACAAATAAACTAAACAATAAAAATTATTTTCACAGCGGGTACATACTAGCTTGTTTTTTAATTGAATCGCAGTCTCTACTTTAATAAATAAAAATTTATCGGTTATTTTTAATTAAAATTAGTATTGTGTATTATCTATTGAATTAATATAGTATAGAAATGTTGTATTTTTTCGTTTCTTCCTCCCCCCCCCAAACATTTTTTAAGTTTTTCACCTGGCAATAACTAAAAATAGCAGGAAATATTGATATTACCAGTTTGGAGAAATATCCTATAACTTAATATAACCATTTATATTATCAAACGCCAGATAACAGGGAATATTGTTACTAATAATAACCAAGTTAATAGGATAGTTTATAAATTAACATTTTTTGGTTATTCTTATAGCAATTATTGGAGTAACATAATTTAATTTCATTAATTAGTTCAACGAATACGAAAGAAAGTGCCGTAAAGTTTTTTCGATCTCTCTCTTTTCTGTTTACCCCGACGGGGAGTCTTATTCTTTAAGACTTTGGGGGTTGGCGTCCACACGGCCCTAGCCTCTGCAACTTTTCTTCCCACTACACATAGAACTGCAGAACACTTTACACTATACACCATACTCTACACCAAGACCACTACACAATTTACAACACATACAACTTCACAACTACACAACAACATTCTACACTACTTCTTCTTACACATACACTCGGTGATGTTGCGTAATCCAAGGTGAGAACTATCTTGCCGGTGCGTGATTGGCTCTACGTAGTGAGTCTCGAACGATGTCCTCTGGGCACCGGGGCGAACCCAGATGTAATTAGTCCCAGCTCCAGTACGCGTGCGCACTGTTGGAGTGGTCCGCTATATCGCCGGTACTCGTGGGAACAAATCTAGTTCATCACAAATATCTCCTATGATGGTTGGTGGTCCAGCTGAAAAAACCACCAATAATACAAGTCTTGTTGAAAGGCCTCGCTCGGCATTTCGGACGAGGAAAAATGAAAATTGTAGTAGTGAAAGAATAATTCTAAAAAATAAAAACGGCAGATTTGTGGTTCTTCGAAACAATCAGGAAGGTGGCTTCATAAGGTCTCGCCTTTCCTGATTAATAAGGTTATTACGGGTTCATGTGGCTCCCTGAAAAATATTAAGAAGTTGCGAGACGGATCGATTCTGATCGAAACACATAACGACGAGCAGAGTCGATCTATCTTACGTCTCCGTAATATGGGCAATATTAATATAAGTGCGGAATGCCATAGAACTCTTAATACAAGCCGCGGCGTAATTTTTTGCAGAGATCTTATGGAAATTGATGTAAAAGAATTCGCTGAAGAACTCCGATCTCAAGATGTAGAGGTCAAGCGCATAACGAAACGACAGGACGGAATGGAGGAACCAACAACGTCATTTATTCTGACTTTCAGTCTCCTCCTGAAAGGATTAAGATTGGTTACCTATCACTCCGAGTGCGACCATTTATTCCTAACCCACGGCGATGTTTCAAATGCCAAGGATATGGGCACACACATCTTGCCCGTAAACGGAGATCTGTGCTCAATGCGCGAAGGCCACAATGACACCGAATGCGTAGAGGATGAAAATTGCGCGAACTGCGGCGGTTCGCATACATCCCGCTCCCGAGATTGCCCAACTTTCAAGGAAGAAAAGGCAATTCTCAGAATCGCAACCAAGCAGAAACTTTCTTTTCCGGTGGCTCGCAGAGAGTATAAAAAGATTATCAACTCTAGGAATCTGGTTAAACCAGATGTGTCGTTTGCCGCCGCTACATCAAATCAGGCTCCTGCAAATGTAGGCAATCAGCAGTGCAGATTCTGCAACGAGTTGAAAAAACTAGTACAGATCTTATCTGATCAAGTAGCCTTCCTCACAGCCACTATATCAGAGCTGACCAAGACGAATAACAAGCGTTCAGTTAGTGAATCCAACAGTGGGATTCCTCTCAAAACTCTTGTTCCCAAAGCTTTGTCTACACGGGCAAGAGTAAGTACATCAGGTGTTAAGCCACCAAATAAATTCCCTCTTAAGGGAACCCATATAACAACCTCCTCTGGGACGTCATCCACATCATCCCAATTATCAAAATCTCCCCCTCCAACACCACGTATGCTGGAGGATATGGTAGAGGAACCGCCCGATCTCAGGGCATCTGATTTTCTTAAATTCAAAAATGAAAAACCGAATCACCTATAACTAACTTTGTCATATATTTATCTTTATTCCTTCATATTTATTCCTTTTATTTATAAATATCATTCAGTGGAATGTTAGAGGTCTTCGTTCCCGCATTGAAGATGTTGTAGTACTGATGCGCGCACATGAACCGTTAATCATGTGTTTCTAAGAAACACATCTGTTAGCAAAAGATGTGGTTACATTCAGAGGTTACATAAATGAGAGATACGACTACGCGTTAGATAGCAGAGAGAGTGGATAGCAGAAAGAGCAGCTAGTAAAATACCACTAGTTACACCTATTCCTGCTATTGCTGTTAAAATCATCGTCCCACCTAAATTGCACATTTGCAATTTGTATCTCTCACCCAACTCTGATTTCAGTACTCTAGAAGTATCAAATCTCCTCGCCCAAATTCCATCACCGGCGTTAATAGTAGGCGACTTCATTGCCCACCATATTTCCTGGGGCTCAAATCTGTGCTCCACTCGAGAAAGTATGATAAATAGAGTGAGACAAGACTTGGATCTTTGCTTACTGAACGATGAATCATACACATTCATGTCCTCATCGACTGGAACACTGTCAAACATCGATCTTTCCTTCTGCTCACCGGATTTGTTCCCTCGTCTTAATTGGTCTGCTTGTGACGACCTTTTCGGTAGCGACCACAGACCAATTATTATACGCTTTGAGGTCGAACGTTCGGTGATTAAAAAACCACGAAGATGGATTGTCGAAAATGCAGAATGAAATGGTTACCACAGTGCCTTTCCATCACAGTATGATGATGGTGCAAACGCCCCAGATGAATTTTCCTCCTTTACGGTCTCTGATACTAGAGAATGCAAATAAACATATTTCATTAACATCTGGAAACCCTAGATGTCCTTCCGTTCCTTGGTGGAATGATGATTGCCAACACGCCATTAGGAAGCAAAGGCAGACGCTGCGAAAATTTAACCGCAAGCCAACCAGTGAAAATCTTCGATTTGTTCCGCAGAGCTAGAGCGGAGTGTCGTCGGGTATTCTTAGACTAGGAGGAAGTCATGGAGGAACTACGTGGACACCGTCTCCCGTACCATTCCCACATCTGCTGTATGGAGACAGATCCGTACAATCTGCAGATCCCCAATACAATCCATTCTCGGAGTGATTCAAGTAGGAGAACTTGTCACAACACACTCGGCAGTAGCAAATAACTTGGGAGATTGTTTCTGGTCGGTTTCCCTCGCCTCGGCATACAGTGCCGATTTTCAGAGGTACAAACAACAAATTGAATTATTACCTTTAAATGTTGGTGATTCGATCGGCGATTTAAACACCCCTTTTTCATTCAGCGAGTTGTCTCACGCTCTTACGAACTCACGTAACACCTCCCCCGGACCTGATAACATTCGTTTGAGCATGCTGTCACATCTTCCTAATTCGGCGCTACAACACCTTTTGAATATATACAGTAACTTATTCTCCTCCCAAGTTTTTCCTTCCGTCTGGTCAGAAGCCGTTGTCGTACCAGTATTCAAACCTGGTAAAGATAAAGCAAACCCCTCAACTTACCGCCCCATTTCTTTGACAAGCGTGTTATGCAAAGTAATGGAGAGAATGGTCAACCGCAGACTTACGTGGTATTTGGAGAGCCATAACCTTTTATTTCCAGAACAGTGTGGTCTTCTGTGAACCATTTAGTGTTGTTGGAATCAGCTATCCTAAACGCTTTCCTTCTCCGCCAGCGCCTCACCGCTGTATTTTTTTAATATTAAAAAATCGTACGATACAGCCTGGCGGCGCGGTACCCTCAACACCCTTAAAGAATGGGGAATCAAGGACAATATACTGGCATTATTCAGGCTTCTTGCATGACCGAATATTCTGGGTTCGGGTTGGAGATACTCTATCGAGTAGTGTCATCTTGGAGAATGGAGTGCCTCAAGGAAGTGTTTTAAGTGCTACCTTATTTTCCATAGCCATCAACTACGTTACTAAATGTGTACCAGTTTTATGTTCGTTATTTGTTGACGATTTTTCTATTTATATTACGTCCCGCTCAACAGCCACTGCAGAGAGATTACTACAGAACACATATCTCGCATTGAAGCTTGGTCCAGGGTTACAGGCTTCACCTTTTCACCCGAGAATGTGAATTACTAAATGTGTAGTCTTTTCTCGGCTCCGGGACCCCTCCATTCCGCAAGTATTTCTAAACGGAGAGCTGATTGCTGTTTTTCCTGACATCAGGTTTCTAGGTTTAGTTTTTGATAATCGTCTTACGTGGGTCAATCACATCAAACAATTAAAAGCGAAATGTTCCAAACTGCTAGATATGCTACGTGCTCTTAGCAATACTAATTGGGGAGCTGATAGATCATACGTTGCGTTTTTATTGTTCCTTATTTCGTTCCCGCTTAGATTACGGCTGTATCGCTTACTCTTCTGCGCGAAATAACGCCTAAAGATGTTAGATGCCGTACACCACTCTTTTATTCGTCTTGCTACAGGCGTTTTTAGATCAAGCCCTGTTACTAGCATACTTGTCGAGTGCGGTGAACCGTCACTTTGAGATAGACGTGACCAACTTCTAACATCTTATTGTTCCCGTCTTAAAGGGCAACAGAATAATGCTTTTACCGCAGTTTTTTCGAATTCTAATTTTCAAAGGTATGAAGATCACCCACGTTATTCTGCACCTATGGGTGTACGTGTCAGACGGTTACTAAATATTTTAAACGTTGATGTAGCTTCCGTTTTTCCAGCGTTTCAGTGTTCATATCCTCCGTGGAGAATCGGTGGTATAAATTTTATTTTTGATCTTAACATATACAAGAAGCAATCAACACCAGCTTCTTTCACCATCTTCTTTCAGCAATGCTTTCAACATATTGTTTTCAATGTAAATCCTGACACAATAATATACACAAATGGGTCAAAACAGGATGATACCGTTGATTGCGCATTTGTTGTTTGTGATAGAAAATATATGTTTGTCCTACCTGGCCTCTCAAGTGGTTTTACAGTTGAACTTTACGCAATTAATAAGGCACTGAGTATCATTAACTGTAATTGTCGAAATATTCTTATTTGTAGCGACTCGTACAGTGTGCTATACAAGCCCTACAAAATTTTATTCCAGACATCCTATCTTCCTAGAAATTTATAACGAAATCGCTGAGTTGAACCATCGCAACACACAAGTGAGTTTCTGTTGGATACCCAGCCACGTGGGGATTCCAGGAAATGAACGTGCAGATTCCGCAGCTAAGGACGCGTGTAGTCGACCATTATTTACCACCCGTGTTTTACTACATGCGACTTTATAAACTATATAAAACTCGCTCTTCGCGCAAAGTGGTAAGATTATTGGACAGCTACAGTCGATAACATGCTGCGGTGTATTAAAGATTCTGTGGTGCCATGGGATTCCTCATGCAGAAAGATTCGTCGTGAGGAAGTCGTCCTTTGTCGATTGCGGATAGGCCATACAAGGGTTACCCACGGTTACCTTATGTCAGGAGAAAATGCATCACACTGTATTAGATGTAACTGCCGACTAACTTTGCATCAAATCTTGACAGATTGCATACGTTACGCGGCTTTACGTCACAAATTCAAATTCCCTGACTATATTCGACATATCCTAAAAAACGACGATACAGTGATAGATAGGGGTCTGAGATTCCTGCAATTTATAAATATTTTTAATAAAATTTAAGATATTTATGGGTTTTTAATTGTTATCCGTTAAGGGGCCTTTTTACACCCCTTACGGATTTTTAACATTACTTTATTTTTTTAGTTTTTTTAAAGTATGACTGATATTAGTTCTAAGATTTGCCTGTTTTTAGCTTTAAGTTTTAGTTTATCTGTGATATTAGTTGTAAGATTTACCAGGTATTAGTTTTAAGTTTTAAAATATCTTACACGTGATGTTTTATGTATGCTTTAAGTTTTATTTTATTTTAATCTAGTTTTAGTTTTAACATTTTAATTTTATCTTTTGTGACATTAGTTTACACGGTTTTAGTGAAATTAGTTTTTTTTAAATTT
>JAAAKQ030036799.1:4990-16917 GCA_010016005.3 Zanna intricata
AAAAACATTAAGTAATAAAACAGATTTTTAAAACACACACACACACACACACACACACACACACACACACACACACAGATAAATAAAGAAGATTTTATTTAATTTCTTCATAATAATGTTGATTTTGAAATCGCCGTCAAATTTATTTTTTAGTATGTACAGCGAATGATTGATCGCTGATAATTAAGTGGTTAAGATAGAACGATAAAGACAATACAACAGTGCGAGTTTAGTTTAAATACAGTGGTTGCCGGTTATTATGTTCAATGGTTAGCCTGATCAATCGTTTATTATGATCAAATTAAGAAGACCCGATTCCAGTCACGGAATTTACATTAATTTGTTACCGGCTTTAATAATCACATATTACTAATTTCGCGTTTATTACGCTCAAAGATTAAATGAAAAGTTTGAAATTTTTTATTTTTATTGCAATATGAGGTATATTTGTTACTAAAGTGTACAGTATAAAGAAGAATACGTAGGGCGTATTATACATTAGGCGCAAATTAATAAGCAGTTCCTTTTTCCCATCCGATAAGAAATTCTTGCATATGATGCAACGCTGTTATGACTACACTCACCATCATGTTTTAAAGAGAGATACAATGTATTTATTTTCTTCAATATTATCCAACTTTATATGCTGTAGTACAGTGTATAGTTAGGGACATCTAACTCGAATTCGTTAGCGTTTTAGTTCAGCTCTGATCACGTACACTGCAACACGTACCGTGATCCGTATACTGTATTTACGTATTGTTCTGTTTATTTTTTATTCAAATGTTTTATATTGTATTACAACGTCCGGTCATAAGAAACGAACTGATTTAAATTTAGTAGATAAAGTTAACATTTTAAAGCGATTCGACGAATTTAATTTAAAATAGTAAACCCAAAGAAAAGCAACAGCAACTAAATTAGGAATTCCACAATCAAAATTAAGCGCGTAAACGGTTACTGGCCGTAAAAGAAAGCGCGGATGTCAAAGTCAAACAGACTATAAAGCTTTACTGATTTGGTTTAAACAGGCCAGGTCTATGAATGCCGCTTTTAAACGCAGCATCCTGTTGCAGAAAGCAAATGATTTAGCACAAAAATTGGGTGACAGGGACCGGTAGTTAAATGAAAAGATCGGCACTAAGTAATCTATAAAAAAAACTACGCGGATAAAGGCAAAACTTTGATGTTAATTCGGCTAAGGACTGGGCAGGAACAGTCTGTAAAACTATAATGAAAACTAACGCGCAAAAAAAACATCTACAACATAGATGAGACGAGAGTTTACTACAGAGCGACGCCAGATCAGTTATGGTTTTCAAAAAATCTATAGCTTCTTCCGGTAAAAAAAATGTAAACTAGGATTACGGCAATTCTTACTTGTAATATGACGGAGTCAGATAAACTGATAACATTGGTGATCGGCATAAGTAAGAAGCCTATATATTTTGAAGGCGTAAAATATGTGCCCGTTAATAAAATGAACGATTCAATGCACAGATGACTGGGTCAATATTTGAAGGTTACTTGCATGAAAGCGCAGCTTTGTAGGAAGAATAAAAAAATTGCTTTAATTTTGGATAACTGCAAGGTACACCCAAATTTATTTCTGGAGACCATTAACCTTGTGTTCTTACCATCGAATACCACATCGATCATACAGCCGCTCGACCAAGGAATTATTAAAACCTTCAAAACATATTATTGATCTAATTTTAGGAAAAAAATTATTGACATGATAGAAAATGGTGAAGGAACATGTACCAGCATGTATCACGATTTTAGATGATTTTCCCATGATAGCAAAAGCTTGGAGTATGGTATCGGAAGAATGTGTTTTAAATTATTTTAAGAGACTGGAAAAAAGTGCTCCAACAAGAAATGGACAATTTTTCGAACTTGAAAGGCCTGCAGCTGTTGAAGAAGAAAGATTAGTGCACGGGTATAAATTAACAAAGAATTACCTACCATTTGCAGAATTTGTGACCTATGACACCATGAGTGATGTCACATCATGAAATCCATTGATAAAAATTTGCAAGTTGAAGACAATGATGGTGACGATGTGGAAAAGCCAGACAGAGAACCGTTAAGTAAAATGAAGGTCCGGGCATCCTTGAGTTCTTACTAATCAAAGAACTTTGGAGAAATGTAGCTGTGACAAAGAAAAATATTGTTATTTGTACAACCTGAAAATCATGTTCAAATAGAACAAACATAATAAAATAAACAAAAATAATTGAATTTTTAAAAGCTCATAATTTAGTAAAAAAATGTAATAAACTCTTAGATTTAAAAAAATATACCGTAATTTAATTGTTAATTAGCCTAATTGTTAAATCGAAAAACTAATACTTAGATACTGTAATAATCTGATAAAATCTTTTATTTTAAGTTATGTAATCTATTTTTTTTTTATTTAAGTTATTATGTTGTTAATAATTGTTTCACATTAAAATAAAAATTTAAAAAAGTGTGTCTCTTACATTCCGTAATAGTCTACGCCCGTTTGTCGACTACGCATCTGCCGACTCCATTTTCGTAAAATACGATTGCTGCTTATTACGATCAAAACCGGAAATCCCGCCGTGATCATAAATTTTTTTTTTAACCACCGGAACCAACGTTAAGGTATATCATCAGAGGATAAAATGAATTAATTTTAGTGTGTGTGAAAAATGCCTGACCGGAATTCGAAGCCGGGACCTCCGAAAGAAAGCCGAGACGCTACCACTCGCGCCACGGAGGCCAGCATCATAATAACTGGCGATCACTGTAGTTCCTGTTGCTTTTGCACGAATAATATGACAATACATTAATTTTAAAAATTAATGCATATTTTAATCAAATAGTTAACGACGTTGTAATAATTGATTCAGTCTGATTCTGTATTCCATTTAATTCTTATTTTTACTAATTATTATTACTAAGGCGAACCCTCCTGCAATTAATTTACATGAAGTCCTTTAGCAAAGAACATAATCCAATTACGTATCCGAATAATCACTCATACATCTCTACCATGTTGAGACTAATTAAATTTACATTCCGAGGACTATCTCAGCTACTCCAAACTGAGACTAAACCGCAAATTCAACGCTGAGTTTGTGTAAGGTAACCTTAATTTCACAAAACATAAATCATCAAATCTGTGATTTTTAACTAACAAACTTGAATTTCATTATAAATTAACCCTGTCCGATTCTGTAAATTTCCTTCGCAATAATTTAATTTCTTGAAATCGTATATTATTAATTCAAGTTATTAAAATGATTTATAATTTTTCAATAATCTATTCCTTTAGAGTATATTTAATTTATAAAAGAATACTCCTTTATTATAAAGCATTGTTCTTTTATAATTAATACGAGCTGTACGTCTCGTATTAGCTTTTCCACAAATTATATTAAGTATGATTCACATCCATAAATTAATTTTTAATACAATTTCCTTATATTTAAATTTATTTAACGCTGGTGAATTACATTGATTATTGTAGGTAGTTGTTTATTTAACATTTAGTGTCAGTGTCAGAAAAACCAAATTAAATTTTATTATTTTTTACATTTTAATAGGGTTTTGAAATTTGGTTTCATATTTTTTATTTTATTAAAATCTCGTTTTATTTTTTTTTAGAGATCTTTTTTTCATACTATACCTTAAACTTGAATGCCAAACAATTCCTTTAATTTATAATTATTTGGTGTTTAAATTAAATAAACTGGTTGAATGCTTCTTTTATTTGATTATAATATTAAAAAGTTGAAGGAGTGTTCATAATAGTGATTCACATGGTACAGTATTGAAACTGAATTACTCGCCGGCATATAGAACTGTAGTTTCATTTAATTTTCTTAAATGATAACTTAGATTATTTTATAACTCTACGTGGACAAATTCTCTGAAATATTGGATTTTTCTTTTTAAAGTACATTTACCTCAAATTTTTTTTTCGTTAACTTAAAAATGTATCTTTTATACATTTAACAGCTAATTTTATTTAACTATTAATTTTATCACTTCTGCAAAGTATCTTATTTGTTTTAACCTACATTAACTTATAAATTTGTAAGTAATAGTAATAGTAATCTTTATTACAATACTTTGCTAACAGAAATAATTTATCGTCCTTAAACAAACCGTTACGTTATACCCGGAAGTCCGAGAAATATCTGAACATCTTTGATATCGAGTAAATTATTTATTAAGATTCAAAAACAGGTTATATAAATTTAGAAACATTAAAAGCGAAAGTATTTTTAACTTGTAATCAACGAAATTCAATGTGTATAACATTAGTAATTCGCAAATTATCCAACCGGTAATTAATTTCTTGTCATGTTCGTTTGAACATATGAGTTCGAACGCATTAACAATTTCTTTTCATCAGTGTTCACTACATGTGTTTTGTATGCATTATTCTCGATGAAATCCCATTATATAAAAATCAGGTTGAGTTATATCCGGTGATCGAATACCGCTGATCGGCCAAGCAATCGGTCCACCGCGTCCAATCCAGCGATTTGGGAACGTGTTGAGGGATTCACGTACTAATAAACCTAAATACTTCTCCATCTTGTTTAAATACGATATCGGGTTGTAACTCTTCAAGCCGAAGGTAACAAACCATATTTGAATATTCCCACCATATTCGAATGTTTTGAGTGATTATTTTCTCAAACACAAGAAATATAGCCTCGTCTAAAAATATTTAAGGCCTTCTTTTGAGATAACAATCATCACTGTCAATTCTTTTAATCACTTTTATAGCAAAGTATAGAAACTTCCATTCTAGTATTGTGATCTTGTGGTGTAATGAACTGCTTTATTTTGATCTGCAAAGACGTAATTTTAATCGTTTCTTCAAAAACTGTGATCTATACCGCGAACAGTTTAGATCACGGAAGATTTCACTCGCCCTTTGCACGACTCCAAGTCAACTTCTCAGGGCTTAGAACATAAGATTGGAAAGTTCTAAGGTTCAAATCCTAGTAAAGATAGTTATTTTTAAAGGATTTGAATATTAGATCGTGGATAACGGTGTTCTTTGGTGGTTGGGTTTCAATTAATCACACTTCTCGGGTGTGGTCGATCTGAGATTTTACAAGACTTACTTCATTCGCATTCATAGATATCATCCTCATTCATCCTCTGAAGTAATACCTTACGGTAGTTCCGGAGGCTAAAACAGATAAAGAGAACGTAAGATTGACGAATGATCTCTATTTTTTCATCTGATTTGTAGGCCTGCTTGCTTCCTTCTTATGTTCAACACTGCCAGTTGAATTTATCATATCGTGAATGAATACTAAATCTATAATTCATTATTTACTTATACTATTACTTTATTTCTAATAAGACTCCAAAGTTGTTCATATAATTCAAGGACACCTAATACTTTATATTTTAAACTGCAAAGATTTTAAAAATTTAATATTAATATTTTTATAATTGTATATACATATTTTTAACGCTGTAAGCTTATTTGATGGGTGTTTGAAATCTATTAAGACAGTAAAAAATATCTAACCCCTGATTGGAATTCGAATATAAAAACTGCTAGGAGAAAGGTCACCGTTCACCGTTTCAGGTGAATGCGCTTTTCCGCAGTGTAACAGTCTACGAAAAACAAATCATTTAAATTAACTTTTTTTGATACAAATTTATTTTAAACAATATAACATCTTCTTTTGTTTTCTTTTTTTTTAACCTTCGGAACCACAGTTAAGTATATCTTCAGAGGGATGAGATGAATGAATTGTAGCGTGTGTTAAAAATGCCATGCCTGACCGGGATTCGAACCCGGGACCTCCGGATGAAAAGCCGTGACGCTACCACTCGGCCACGGAGGCCGGCGAGTATAACATCTTGCTTATAATATATTAAAAAAATTTTCAAAGTTTTTCTTTGCAATAGTTATTATGATAATGAAAAAAGCGAATATTTTTCTCCCTAACAGGATAGACTTTTTTCCTTTCATTGCGTTAGCCTTAAAATTAATTTTCACTTGAGCTGGAACACCAGTGTAGTGGCATAGTAACTGTGACGAACGTATCTAGATCACTTAGTATTTTTCTGACTCTATTAAGCCTATTTTAACAACAAATTATAGTTTAATTGTAAAATAAATTTTAAAGTAAAATAGAATTGTTAAATAATTTTCCTCTCCTATTTTTAGCTGTTAAGTAGTTTATTCCTTCGTTTTGTGCTGTGATTAGTCAGTTGGCTGTTTAGTGCTTTTCCTTTTTTTTTTGTTATAATAAGAAATCATATATCTGTAACATATTCTTTAAAAAATAAATATTTGTATGTCATTTTATTTAAACATAATTAAAATGGTGTTAATAGTTTATTAATAAATAATCTTCTTAATATAAGTTTTCATTTTAAATGTTACAGAAGTGGTAGAAGGCGTTAGAAATGGAGCTAATTGCCTGCGACCAAGTACTAGTGATTTGGCTTGCGAGGAAGAAGTTACAAATCTAATGAGGCGTTGTTGGGCTGAAGATCCTGCTGACCGACCTGATTTTCCAACTCTGAAAGCCACCATCCGTAAATTAAACAAGTATGATAATTTTCACTATAACATATATATATATATGAATACTTTTTTAGACGAATTAATATTAATAATTGATAATCTTAAAAATAAAAGAACTTCTCGGTTTATAACCTGTTTTTTTTTTTGTTTTTTTTTTTTTTATATTGTCCCCATAGAATTTCACATCCACATATGTTCCCTAACTCGGAACCAATTCGTATTAAACTTTGGAAATTATTAATGGTTTTATACCAATAAACTATTATTTTGTATTTACTAAACTATTAACTATTTATTTATTAACTAGTAACGATTATTACTTTGTAGCTATTAACAGTTAATTAATTCTAAACAATTTTATAATTTTCGAATATAATCGATAACTTTTGTGAGCTTTTATTAAATGGAGATCGTTTATTATGAGAATTTTTTATTTATACGTTAACTTTTATTAAACTTTAATATTTCGGAAGTAAACCAACATCTTGATTTTATAAAACCGAAACTTAAAATATTAAACTTTTCAAGATATTAGAATAAAGGTACATTTATGCTTTATTTTAAAAGCATAATTTTCAATTATATTCGATTTAGAAACTATTACTTTTCTTTATAAATTTGAAAAAAGATGCAGCTTCAGTTTGCATGGATTTTTCAAAATATAACTAAGAATTTTTATTTAGGTGTAAATTGTAATTTTAATATTGGTTTTTTTATTATTGGAGTTCCTGCGTATTTTGAAATTTCGTTAGCATCATTTAATATTGAATGTTTTTAATTACATCGGCGCAAATTGTTCAGTAATATACCGCAAATATATTGTTTGAATGATTTTCATCATGATTTACCTACTACATAAGTTTTTACGATTTACTGTAGTTTTAAAATATTACATAATATATAAAAAAAAAGTTAACACTTTTTTTTTTATTTTTTTTTTTTTAAATACTAATTTAAAACCATCCATAGAAGTAAATGCTTTTATATTAACTGTTAACATTTATTGCTGAGTATTAATTACAGATCATTAGTTTCACCATTAACAGCAGTTTAATTTTACAATCGATAAGTTCATGTTATTATTTTCATGATTTCAAAAAATTAATTGGCGAATAGATTATCATGCGTTTTTATATAAAAGAATATTGAATGTTTCCTATATAGAAAAGTTCTATCTGTAGTATATTTGTGTAAACAAAACTGATAACACTTATAATATTTTAAAATTTAACGAAATTTAGGATGATAAGAATAGTTTTTGCGTTAGATTAAGCGGAAAATATATATTATGGATATTAATTCCGTTTTTATCAATTATGTAGAATTAATAGAAATACAGTAGCTAAAATATTAATCTATTGATTATACGAACTGTTGAAATACTTCATTTTTTTAGAGGGTCTTAATTTTTTCATAGTTTCATTTGATGTAAAGATTTCTTGGTACTTATGTATTAGCACGTTGACCATAACCATAATGTACCCTAACTTTGGAAATACTTCAAAGTTACAGGATCATTAACATATTTTATATATTAAAATATAAGCATTATTACTTCTTATTATTATAGATATAAATTAACCGAACTTAACCTACGCTTGTTAACCTTAACTAATTAACAGTAATATTTTGATTATTTAAATAATAAATAATTGAAATAATTACTTAACTTCTTTTTTGTTATCAATGAGTTAGGAAGGAATACTAGTTACGTACTCCACGTGGAGTCTTCACGGGGAAGTTTCGGACTCGAAACCCAGGTTAAAAACCCGAGCAAAGCAGGTTCCGCAAAGATGTTAAAATTAACTTATAATGGCCTGCCCCCGACCGACTAAACACCGCTTTTCCCCTCCCGCAGTCGGACCCACAATTAATCATTACTCAACCCCGGGGGAGTGCCTTCAGGTTCAGAGGCTTCAGTCTCCGTGCGTGATCACTACCGCCCATCCGTGTAAGAAGTGACAGACGGTGGCTCAGCAGAAAGCTGTCCTACATCTCCTTTCCCTCAGATCCTTTTCTTCACCTGTACACTAGTCTTGTGCATATTACTCTTTCGTGTTCTAGAAGCCTCTTCTACAACCTTCTTCGTTCTTGGTTCTGAGGATTTCTCTCACAAAGGTGAACTAGAGTCCAGTTCTGTTCGGAAATTAACATATAAACCATATGATCTTTCGGTTGTAGTCCTTCGATACCGGCTCTCTCACTGGGTGCCTCCTATTCCGGACAATGGAACGCAATATGATGCGGCGTGTCAATCTCCTTGCAATATATACAGTCAGGATTGACTCTCTTGCCTATTCTATAGCAAAACATGTCAAACTATACAAAAAAATTCATTTCGCCAAATTTCCTATTAATTTTTGTTTAACGTAGATTTTCACGGGGCATGGCATTTTTGAGGCGTTTTTGCATAGAATTAGGCAAGAGAGTCTCCTGATTGTATGTATTGCCAGGAGAATTTATTATTTAAATACTCAAATAATTACTGTGTTAGCGAGCGTAGGTTATGTTTGGTTAGAATATATGTAAAAATTAAATAAAAGTAATGGTAATATAATGTTATATCAGGTAATATTAACAATAACCCAAAAGTTTGAAATTTATTGGTCGACGGGCTAAAAAGGTAAATACTAACTTCTTTTATAATTTTTTTTTTTTTTAACTAAGTATTTTTATTGTTCCGCTAAGAATGTTTTTTCCATGTATAAACCTTTTTTTTTGCGCATTTTGTGCGCATTAGATGGTTATATGCATTTAATTTTCTTATGAGTAGAGACTATACATGTAATACATTGTTTCCCATAGAAGAGAGTACATTAACCTTTTTTACTTTACAGTATTTGCACTGGCCTTTGTTAAAGCTATGATGTATAGAAAGTCACATACTTTCTATACATGTATTCTGATAATTTTTCATATGAATTCCTATGTATCTCTCCACTATAACTATTTGGATTTAATTAACGGCACCGTCTCGTAAAAGGAAATAATTTAGTGTACTAACAGAACCTTAAAATTAAATTAAATTAAATTTTTTTCTTAATTTAAATTTTATTTCGAGTAAGTCGCTCTGTAATTAATGATGACTAATTCACAGCCATCCCTGTCACTTTAATTACTGACCATTTTGTTGGGTTGATTTGCTGTTTCGCAATAATATTTTTGGCTCAGTAAAGGAGTCAACAGGAAACTATTTGATTCCTTATGTTTTTAAGTTAACTCATGTAACGAGCTTGTTAATCTTAAGGGTAGCTACCCGTTTTTTAACCTGTGACTTATATCAGGTCAACTATAGTTATTACGGTTAAGTTACGTATCAAAAAAGAGAATATAGATTAATAAATTACAAAATATTGTTAATTGACTTAATCAGAGACGCTTTGTTGGTTATTTTTATGTTAATTTAAGTAACCTGTGATTCTGGTAAATAAAGCTTTAGAATATCTCAATAATATCCAATTTGAAAGTATAAAAATCAGATAAATCTTCAAATGCCATTTTTATTTTTATTTAAAATTAATTATAATGCTAACTACATCTGGAGTTCATTTTATGTAAGATTTACGATATTAATCTAGTTATAATTCTATAAATTTAATGAAACAAATTTAATAAAATTTGTTTCAATTGAAAAATATTTTAAATTATGCGTAGGAATAAAAAAAAACACCTTAAAATAACAGTTTTTTTTTTTTTAATTAAGAATAGATGTATAAACCGGTTTAATGATTTTAAAATACATTACAGAGAAAATTTCGAAACTAGTATTAACAAATTTTCAATTGGTATTCAAAATTAAACGAATTTAATTAATAAAATTTATTAAAGTAATTTAAATCTAAAAATTTTATTTTTTTATTTGAATAAATATGTATCTCTTCACTATAATTACTATTATTTAATTATAGGCACTATCTCATGAAAGAAAATATTTAAGAGTCGTTGAAACCAACTAACCCATTAAAGTATATCCACAAATTTTTTTTTTTAATTCTCTTGATAGAATAAATTCAGGAAAATTAAATTTATTTTAAATAAAAGATTCCTTTCTGATTTATATACTAAAAAGTTATTTATTTAATTTTAACTTTTGATTGATATTCTCTTATTTTAAGTGTTTTGGTTTTCTTACAGTTCATGTTATTTTGGTATGAAAGAATCCAAGTTTCTTATTATTTTTTTTTTTTTTGTATAGCGGTACTACAAAAACATATCTTCAGTAGGAGGGAATTCTTTTAATTTAATTTTAAAACTCCCATTTTTTTTATTTCACGGTAGAATGTTTTTGACGTTTATATAATTACATTGAATAAAATAACTCGCGCATTTGCAGGGTATTATAATAATAATAATGTGAAGGAAATTAATATTGGATAAGTTTTATTTACGACTTGATAAAATGTATTACACTTTTAGAAATATTTCAGGGTCGTAAAAGTCATTCATTTTATATGCTGTAAAATATTTAAATTAAAAAGTTCGTTTACCAAAGTATGTGAGGATTTTAGATCGCTTTTTAAAGAGAAGCGTAATTAAGATTTTAATTGTTAAGACCGTATTGATAGGATGTCATGTATGGGCTATTAACTTCTTCCGAAGCGTTTTCAATTTCCTTATAAAAGAAGAATATGACGATGGAGAAAAAGAGAATAAAACTAAGTAGAATAGAGCAACTACGTAAAGGAATAGAGAATAAAGTTAAAGAAAAGATCCCGTCTCTACTAGGGAAGCTTCGTTCGATATTCTCACTACCCCGTGTCTCGTAAATCCTGATCCCTTAAAGCTTCTCTGAACCACTTCCACCCTTCTTCACCGCCCGAGAATACCGCTCACCGAGGTTCCTTAGTTCTACTATACCTAGCCGCTACCTTATCTCATTAGATATTCTTCCTCTGAACCTTCGGCCCCCAGGTATTACACATTGTGTAAGAATTTATCCCTAAAATAGCAGATTTACGATGTATGTTATAAAATTTTCATACTTCGCAATTGTATGTATGGCAAAGGATCAATGATGCAATAAGAGTTAATTTATCTCACTAAAGCGGCTTTTAGAACTCAATAACGTGTATTTTTAAATTCACAGGAGGTATTGAATAGGCCTACTGGATACAATTTTCATATAACCTTGTTTTGTATTCATTATTTAACTACATAATTTACATGAATGTGCGTACCACAAGCTGACGCTTATATTACAGGCAAATTTACATAAGACATAATTCGCTCAAAAACGGTATGGTAAACATTTTGAAGAATTATAGACATCCCATGCTAGCTTAATAAAGAAAGTAAGGAATGAAATCTAATTTTTGTTTTTTTTTTTTTGTTTCACCTCCGGAATCACCGTTAGGTTATATCTTCAGAGGATGAGATGAACGAATTG
>JAAAKQ030036810.1:0-16916 GCA_010016005.3 Zanna intricata
CTTAATCTTTTATAACGTCAATGCCCTACCCTATATTTGACAGCATGCCTGATTTTGCTTTCTTCGTGTTTATTGGCTATTAATGGTTATTCTATTTTAACAATTATTTTTAGATAAACAAAAAGGCCAGATTAGACATGACGTCAAAAAATAGGGAGGAGCGTTGACTGAATGTCTATAAACATTAACAGAAATATAAAATATCAGTACAACACGTTTTGACAATAGAATGGTCCGAAACGCGTCAACAAAAGAATGAAGCTAAAAAAGGTAAGCAGAACTTAACATAGAAACTACAGTGATCTTAGCAGTAAAGATAATAGGAACTATTATCTTAATAAAAATTTTTAATAGTTTATTTTATTGCTATTTTTATTAGTTGTAATTCAATATTATATAATTAGTAGTTATTACACTAAGTAATTAAAAAGTTTATTACTACAAACATATCTTTTCAGAGACAACCATTCCGTCTCCATCACGTTTAAATAAGGATGGTAAGGTGGAAATCGTATAATGTGATGCCCGTATTTTTTTTAATAATTCATCAAAATGGTAGAATATTTTTTTGAATTTCTATGTGATTTAATTATCTCATATATTTGTGGTTTTAAATTGTTTTAATAAACGGAATATTATTATTTTCTAACCAATAATTCATGCCACTTTTCCTATCTTTCATTTTGGAGGCTTCTCTAAAAGTGATTTGTGGTATGACGCATTAACGTTAACAACCAATGATTATGGAGGAGGGAAGCCCAAGAATTAATTTTTTAGATGCCTACTGCATTTAATTGTAGATGTTGACGCTATCTTGATAGTTATCGCATTTTGAACTCGTTTTACAATTTAACAATGTGATCGGAATGATCCCTAATTATCATCTAATCATCATCATAATCCAGCATGGATTATGATTAACCGATCACCTTTAATCAGCACATTACTTCTGCAGCACAATCATCCGACAACGATTTTGTAGTCGAATAGGACGTTAAAATATACGATTTGTCTAAATAAACAATTAAACAGTATTGTTTTCAGCAAACTGTCATTTTTCTTAAATCTCCCATCCTCTTGGACCGGATGTCTTCTTTCTGGAATCCAACGTTTTCTATTATTATCAGTTTTTCACCACAAAGCCTAACTCTTACAGAATATCTGAAGCGTAGTTCTAGAACCTTAAAACTGAACACGTTTTTGAAGATCATCGCGTAATTTATTTATTATAGGCAATTCATTGTTTTGCGTGAGACTCGTTAACTATTCGGTTTATACAATACCTTGATCAAAACTGCCTCATCCAATAACTGGTTTTGAAAGTTGTTTCTATTTTTTTGTGCTGGTAAGCACTAGATTAAAAAAGATCGTGCTTTGCTTTTCGAAGTTTTTGAATTTGTGATTTTGAAATTCCACAAGCTGCAGTTGCAGCAGTTCTTTCATCACATTTTTGGGATGCGTATTAAATGTATGTCATATTCTAATTTTACTAACTTTATAACTTCTTTCTTAATAAAATCCTGTATATTATCAAATATTTCAAGTGCCTGATCACATACATTATTCTCATCATTAACAACCCGTACAATGAACATCATCTTAAATTTGTTCAGGTCTTCCATAAACCCTCCACCAAAACTTCGTCAACTATTCTCCCACCATCCAACCACCCTTCTCCCACAAGCCGTTCCTATCTACCCACAATACACCCACCCAAAGCAAAAAAATTGAAATAAAATCAATCATAAACACACAACACCTAAATATCAAAATGATTTTTTTATTTATTTAACCTCCGGAACCATCGTTAAGGTATATCTTCAGAGGATGAGATGAATGAATTCTAGCGTGTGTGAAAAATGCCATGCCTGACCGGGATTCGAATCCGGGACCTCCAGATGAAAGGCGAGACGCTACCACTCGCGCCACGGAGGCCGGTATCAAAATGATTTAAATGAAATACTCTGATAACCTTCATTCGTATAAAATGGTCATTCATTTTATGACTCACTAGATGGAGGGTGTGTAATAATAATATAATAATACAAGAGTAAAACTATTCGGTTTTTTACTGTACACAGTAACAAATATTTATAAGTACGCTAAATATTTTTAAGGAAATTTAAGTCTAAAATTAAAAAAATGATAATAAATTCTAATTAGGGAAAATTTGTTGCTGTTTATGAAAATAGTAACACGGTGTATTGTGGAGCTGAATAAGCCTAATACTAAGAGAAAAGTGTAATATAATTGCACTTTATAATGCCCTACAGCATTGTATGCCTCGTGAAAGCAACCATTTATTTTCATTGTATGCACTATACATATCGTCGAATGGCTTCGACGGCACGTGGCACTTTAAATCATTGTGGTAGCCCTGAGAAGGGCTGTTGTTATCGCCGAATGGCTTCGACGGCTCGTTGTAATTAAAATCTTGTGGTAGCCCTGAGAAGGGCTGTTTGAGGTTTCTGGAGTGGTGACCCTGAAAAGAGCCGTTTTTGCGCTAGTTCTGAGAAGCGCTGTTAAATCCGGAAGCTGGTCTCCGGCGAAGTCAACTTGGCTGTAGTCGGGGTGTTACGGCTCGACCATTGAAATCAAACCGGGCTTCCCTTAGCAGCAGTTGGGTTCCCACTACAGCGTGGCAGAAGTAACCTCAAAGCCCCGCAGTGTCGGGTCGGTCGTCTTTCGCTGGCGCGGTTCTCCCCGAGCGATCTCACGCTGGGCAAGCTCCTGCAGCTGAGTCCGCCGGCCAAAGCGATTGAAGCCCGACAAGCTGGAGCAGTTTCCGTTCCAGCTATGAACGAAACAGAAACTATGACAGACATGTATATGTCTATGAATAGACAGCTATGACAGAAAAAGTTCCAGGGAGCATCTTCTTGGTCTTCTTCAGGCAGTAGTTGATGATAAATTGAAAATTCACGTTAGTGCGTGTTCTTTTATTGGGGCCTTTGAGTGGTACGGCCGCTCCGCTATTCATACATGTATACATAGCTGATGCGCGATCAGCTATGTGGTGGTAGTGCCGCTTGTATACTGCACTCCCACTGAGATCTGAACTGCTACTGCGCTGCATCCGCCGGTGTTAAGTTAGGCAACAATCTAAAGATATCTTATTACAAGGGTTATTTAGCACTGAGGTAGTAAGAAGTACCGTAAATATAGATAATGGAGACTCAATACAATTGAATATAGACTGTTTAATAATGTAATTAGATCAATATGTTGACGCGAACTGTGTGTCCGAAGATATTTGAATGAGTTTGGAGTTCATGCAATTAAAATTTAATAAAACAATAGTGACATTACTGACCAAAAACTACTGGATAATAACATTTGTTCAAAACAGGTTAAGTCGAAATAGAATAATATATAAAATTATTATAATGTAAAAACTAAATTTTCAAATGTTGATGTATTTTAATGTGGTGGGAGGTGTTGTTCGAAAAGTATGATTTTTAAATTATTTCTTTCTACTATACTTGCAAAATATTACTGATAATGTAAAGATTTCTTTTTTTAACCTCCGGAACCACCGTTAAGTTATATCTTCAGAGGATGAGATGAATGAATTCTAGCGTATGTGAAAAATGTCATGCCTGACTGGAATTTGAACCCGGTACCTCCGGATGAAAGACCGAGACGCTACCACTCGCGCCATGGAGGCCAACAAAAGAGAAATTAGCTGTAGTGGGTATTTAATGATAAAGTTTAGTGATTAATTTATTGCTTCTGTATTTATGATAAGGGAAAATTTAACAATAGGTGAGCATATCTCATATTGTTCAAATTCCATACCTATTATTTTTATAACCAATCGGAAAATATAAATTAAAAAAAAGTTAATAAAACTATTGGGGTTGGCAAGAAAGTAATTTTAGTTTATACAAATAGATAACTTTATGTTTGCTTTGAAGGACTTCTGTCAATGCTATGATTTTTTTTGCATTTAAAATCTGTTACTTTTAACAAATTGCATGAAATTTTGTTTACATCTGTTAGTTTACAGTTGATTTTAAAGTGGAATGAAAAAACAGATATTTTCAACATGTTTTACTTTTTTGTTTTTGTAGACTGGAAGCCTTCTGCGGATCACAAAGAGATATGTGAAATTTATGGTGTTGATTGGCTAACAGAATGCACATGCCAGAGTTGGTTTAAATGTTTCATTCTGAAGATATTTCAGTCAATGATGACCAACATTCTTGTCAAACTATTGAAGATGATGAAGACAAGATCAAAGCCATAATTCAATTGGACTGTCATATAAGTGTGCGAGAGACTGCAGAGACATTAAATGTATCATACTTCGATTCATTTAGAAGCTTGTTATTTGGGTTCTGAATGAATTCAATGAGATTCACTTACAACAACAAATCAATACTTGTGATATATATCTCAAACGCAATGAAATCATCCCTTTTTTGAAACAAATCATCACTGGTGATGAAAATTGGATATTGTACAATAACATCAATTGAAAACAATCATGGTCCTTGGGTGAAGAACCACAAGAAGCCACGTGAAAAGCTGAATTGCATCAAAAAAAGTTCAATCTGGATCAATTTGGTGGGATTACAAAGGTGTTATGTATTTTGAGCTAGTTCCAAAGAATCAAACCATCAAATCAGATGTTTACTGACAATAACTAATGAATCTGGTGTAAGCAATCAAAGAAAAATGTCCAGAAGTGGCAAATCGCAAAAGGACCATGTCCCATCAAGACAATATAAGACCTCGCTCATCTTTGGTTGCTTGTGGAAAATTACTGGAGCTTGGTTGGGAAGTGATGTCTCATCCTCTATATAGCCCTGATCTTGCACCATCAGATTACCATTTATTTTGAAGTTTGCAAAACCCTTTAAGTTGATAAAATTTTCATTAATGATGATGACCTGAAATCATACTTGGTTCAGTTTTTTGCTGATAAGGACCAGAAGTTCTATCAGTGTGAAATTATGAAGTTGCCAGAAGATGATGGTAAAAGGTTATCAAAAAAATGGAGAATATATAATTGATTAAATAAATAAAAATATATATAAATCTTCATATAAAAAACTGAGTTTTATTTCACAATACAAAACTGAAATTACTTTTTTTGCCCACTTAATACTTCAAAAAATTCACTTAAGAACATAAACTACTTTTTCAATTTTTCAAGTTGATACCAAATTAAAAATGAACTACCAAAAACTTAGTAAGGATTTATCACAAACTTCAAAAAATATAAATTAAAAAGATATTATTTTTTAGTTTTAGTTGTTTGTGTTTTTAAAATACATTCTATTTAAAACTTGTTTTATTTTTATTTAAAATTTGTAAAAATCTTCAAAAACACAGTTCCCATATAAAAAAAAAAAAAAAAAAAACTGTTTGGAAGAACAAGCAAGAAATGTGAATACTGATAAAAGTAAAAAAGAAATGTAGAGAAATGACCGGAGTACTATTTATCTTTTACATGATAATACTTTGAATACCAAAATGACATCAAACTGTTCATTAAAGTAACAATCCAGTACTAATTAATAAATGCAAAAAAGACTCTTCAAATCATTCATGTAAATGAAATAATTTTTCATTTAAAAAATCTTCCACTTGAATTAAGTAGAAGAAACATACTAAAGAACCACCAGAGAATTTTCCCTACAAAATAAAAGAGAATTATCAAAATCAGGAATTTTGTAAGAATTAAGACTTGAACAAAATCTAACTACTGACCAAATTGAAGAACCTTTTTTTTTTAACCTCCGGAAACACTGTTAGGTTTATCTTCAGAGGATGAGTTGAATGAAGTGTAGCGTGTGTGAAAAATGCCATGCCTGACCAGAATACAAACCCGGGACTTCCAGATGAAAGGCCGAGACACTACCACTCAAGCCACAAAGACTGGCAAAATGAGAAGAACCTACCCCTTTTTTATAATTAATTAAAAATATCATTAAATATGAGTATTTTGAGTTTATTACTTACCGTAGGTTCAAATACATTTGTCATCACTTTAACTTCCATTAATAAAATGCCTTGATGTTGGTGGGATTGTCTGTTAATTGATTTTCTTGATCGATTCATTCTCCTAACAGTGCATTTATTTATTGACTAATATTCACACTAAAACAATAAAAAAAAAACCACTTTCTCACTTAACTAAACACTTGACAGTTATGTATTGAACAGAGCATAAATAAATAATATTTGACTTTTATTTATAACAAAAACAAAATTCATACATATTTTATATTATATGAAAATGTATGTTTTATCTTGAAGTAGCCTTAAATATGTATCAATCACTGCTCATATAATATAAATTTTAATAACAAAGAATCATGTAATAGCTGTTCTTATTATTTTTTAAATTAAACAATATTATCTTAACAGATTACTTTGTTTATAAGAAGGAAAAAAAACTATGCATAAAAAACCATAAATGTATAACTTATATAATGACAGGCAAAAATCATCACATCTAACAGAAGTAATAAGAATATACCTATCAAAAGCACATTAATAAAAAAAATTGATAAGAAATGAGTGTATGTAACAAAAATATCACATTCACTACATAAAGATTTTCTCAATAGTTGTCTTTTTTATATTGTTTAACATTATCCTACTTAAAAATGTATGAATATATAGATATGCAAATGTGTACCATTGACCCTAGATAATAAAATTAGAACTGATATTTATTATGTATAAAATTATTGTTTTCAGGTTGGTTCATGTTAGTTTGTGTTTATTTATATGACGATTACAGTAATTTTTAATATAAGAGCAATGAATATAGGTCTACCAAAAAAATGATGCATATAAAATGTATAAAAAAAAAGTTGGGAGTAGTTAGGTGTATGATTATTCAGCAATTTTATTCAAAAACTATTTTTAGGTAATCAGAGCCAAATTGGAAAAACTTTAATCAGTATTTTCTAAATATTGAATATTTTCATCCAGTATTTCCTACCACAATTGTTTTGTTACATTACATTTTTGATAGTTCAGTCATTGATAGTGATTTTTGAGTCAAAAAATAAATGTTATCATATAAAATTTATTGAATTTGAACTGTATCGGTGTTAAATTAAAAAATATTAATTGAAATAATGTTATATAATTTATAAATTTAACTATAGTATATAGTATTTACACATTAAAAAAGATGTAAAAGATTAACAGTTGAATAATATTATGTTTTGTTAATACATTACATTTTTTTTTTTTTTTAATTTTGTTAAATGCAGGAAAATGTTTTTAAATGAATTAGTAGTTTATTAAAAATTACAACAGTATTACAATAAGATTTTCTTGTTGGCATATGTAAATAAGAATTGTGCTGTGTTAACACAAAAGTTGTTCTGTTTTCTATTTCATTGAGGTGGAATAATTATGTTTTATGATTAATGAATCTTTACTCATATTTTACTAATTTACGTTCATAAATATAAATGGGTGGGAGTGCAAGAATTTCTAATTTACTAAATGTCAATCTGCATTATGTATTTATTTAAGGCTACCAAACAATGCTCTGGCTATTCTATTTTTATAACTTGAAAATTAGTTTAGGTTAGGCTAGATGAGAATAAAAGTAGGCATTATAATTGTCTAGATGTGTCTGCTTGTTATATATTGGATGAAAGGTTTTGAATTGGTTCAGTTTTTTGCTCTTTAATTGTATTCAAATATACATCTCCAAACTTGAAAAATCATCAGTAGTAATATTAGCTTGAATAAAAGCAAAAAAATATTAATTATAATTATTGTGCAGAAAATATTTTCAAGTGTCACTGAAAACAGGAATTAGGTCAACAGGAATTAGGAATCCTTAGTGGAACTTAATGAACTGCAATCATCTTGTGGAATTTCTATTCAGAGGATTGATAAAAGACTATTCTAAAATCTATATAAAACAACTTCTAAAATACATAAAGTATATTATTTAGTTTCATTTAGAAGGAAAACTAGATTTGTTAAATATTTTGACTAGATTTTAGAAGAAGTAAAAAGTCTTGTTATCATAAAGAAGTTAGCCATTTATCAAAGAATCTGTAATACATTATTTATTCTAATCAAAATATTAAATATCAGTATATATTATTCTGCAATTAAATAAAATATAATTAATTATTTTATACATTATTAGAAAAATAAAATAACTGCCACAATACTTTTCCATTTTTCTCTAACCAATAGTAAAACTAAAGTGAATGAAGGAAAAATATTCAAGGACTAGTATCATAAATAAAATTAAATACACAAATATATATATTTGGTTTTTAAAAATAGTAATTTAACATCTGAAGAAAAAATATTGTAATTACAAAAGATTTAAATTATTTAAAAATTGCATCACTTACACATCTACAACTCTACAATAGAATATACACATACTGCATGAAGGTGTAAGTAAAATCTGACAAACACACATTCATTTGCATCTGCACAGTTAAACACACATTCTTAAAAGTAATAGAGTTTATATATACTTAATCTTTATTAAACTGAACTGACTAGGTTTTATTCATCAATACCATTAATAACTGGTATTGTAATACCTGCTACTTAACACTGGTATTCAGTATTACTTTATTAATATAATATAATTACAACAGTAGAGTTAAAAAATATATTGTTTCTCTCATATAAAAATAATAATTGAATTTTTTCTTCTGTATATCTAAATAAAAATATTTTACTGTATAAATGTACAATTTTTATCGTAGAATTCATCAATTAATTAAAAAAATAAACTTGAACTTTAACATTATTAACTTTAAATTAGCTTGACCTCACTTGTTTCTTTCAACAAAATTTGTATTAGTATTATAATTTTTTATTTATTTAATAAGATAATAAATCTTTGCTCGTAACTAATAAATTATTTCAAAAATGAAATTACTCATTTGATTTTTTGTTATGTAATCTAATTTATCCTTTTATCTCATTAACTAGACAATAAGAACTGTATCTATTCTAGTGAGCCCACCCCATGGAAAAGTGTTTCTGAAAGTACCTAGTAAATAATAAGTACTTATTACTTAATAGGTAATATGTACCCTCATTACCCAATAAGTAGTCTAGCCATACATATATTTAAAAATACAGGTTTTTGAGCAGCATTTTAAAAACTTTTTAAAGATAAAGCAAGAAATTGAAAATTGATTTTTTTTAATCTTTAAAATATATAAAGACCTTTTTTTTATGTATTTTGTTACAATGTTTTTCATTGTACAGTTGGTATGATTATATAATGATGATTTGTTACAATGTTTTTCATTGTAACAAGTTTAAAAGCATTACAATATAAGGATGAACTGTGACCAAGTTTCTTTCCACAAACTTCATACTTCAGTAACATTTCTCCTGATTGTAAAATTTGAAGTTACGAGATTTTTATACACCAATTGCACTGTGACTAGCTGTGTATTTCAAACATTATTGTTCTAACATCTCATACTTAAGTTGAGGAAAAAATTGATTTATCTTTTATGTAATGTTAAGTGCTCTAACCTTTACGGTGGTAGGACAACCTAACAATAGTCATAACTATCCAAGCATTACACACAAGACCTATTAGCAAAAGTGAGGAGAGAAGTGATTTTTTGTTGCCTTCTTCACAGAGTCAAACACGTAGTTATATATTAGATTGGTAAAACTAAAGAAATGAAGCGAAGAGGCTGACTGAATAAGGAATAGCTAATTATATAATTAGCTAGTTAATAATAATAATTTTGTTTTATTTTTTCAAATAATAATAATTTAATAAACATTTATCATTGATTTTTTGTTATGTACTCTAATATATCCTCTTATCTCATTAATTAACTAGACAATAAGAACTGTATCTATTCCAGTGAGCCCACCCCATGGAAAAGTGTTTCTGAAAGTACCTAGTAAGTAATAAGTACTTATTACTTAATAGGTAATATGTACCCTCATTACCCAATCATTACTTATTGGGTAATGAGGGTACATATATTTAAAAATATATGTATTTTTACATTTTTAGTTAATATAAAAAAATTTCATCAAAGAATCAATGAAATCTTTCTTATACAAAAAAAATCATAAACCATCTTTTTTCGAACACAATTTAATAAACGTTAATTCATTTTAAATTACAAGGAAGACTTTACATACATAATAGAAAATGGCATGAAGTATCTAAAGCCTTAAAAAATTATCATGCAGTATAAACTCAGAAAAGAAAAGGTGAAATCAAAATTGAATAAAAAAAAGTTATAAAATCATAAACTAAAAATAAATTAATGGAATTCAACTATTTTGATGATAGAATAAAAACATTAGAATTGACAGTTTAATTATGGTAAGTTACTTATTATGGTAATTAAAGTCCACTTGATAAATATGAATTATTACATTTATAACAATTATTATTAACAATGCTTCAATATAAATTCATAAATATTTATCAAACTGCATGTCTATAAAATAAAATGATTAGAAACTTCTAACCATTTACTAGTGTACTACGTACAAATATTTATCTTAAAAGGAACATATCAAAGGGAAATTTGAATTACACATATAATGTACATATGTTAAATATATTAAAAAAAAAAAAAAAAAATATGTTAAATATATTAAAAAGGAAACGAAAACTTGGAATTTCATCAAATGTACTAACATACAGAAAATTAATTGAACATATGATTTAGTTTTCTTTTTAGTTATTTTAAATAAATTAAATAAAGGTTACTCATAATCAAGCATTAACTTTTGTTTGGCTTTACCAAACAGTCATTCTGGCTATAAAGCTAATTATGTAGCTACTAAAGAGGAACAGTTTCAACATAACTATTAGGGTGGAAACCATTCCATAAAGCTCAAAATGGCAATAAAAGAGTTGAAAAGGAATGGTGTGACAAAGGATGATCTATCTGTCTGCAACCATAATAAACAAACCCTTCACAAACTTCAAGGTTCCTCTAGGCAATTAAACCCCACCCACTGGGCTGGTCTACATCGCAAATCAGCTGATTAAGAAGCCGAGAATTCTAAGGTTCATATTCTAGTAAAGGCAGTTACTTTTATACAGATTTGAATACTAGAACATGGATACCAGTATTCTTTGGTGGTTGGGGTTCAATTAACCATATTTCACAGGAGTGATTAATCTGAGATTTTACAAGACTACACTTAATTCACATTCATACATATCATCCTCTGAAGTAATACCTTATGATAGTTTCGGAGGCTAAACAGAAAAAAAAGAGAGGCCCATCCTGTTCACATATTCTCAGGAAACTGAAGAATCTTTAGCCATAATGACAGAAAAACATCACCAATCAAGAATTTTAAGTTTATCAGTTAAAATATATGCTATAACAAAATTTGTTTTTCTACCAGAAAAAAAGAACCAACCAAGAACAAGTCAAACTTCCTACAATAATATAGATTATTAGGAAGGCTTAGCTTTACCCAAATGGTACACATATCATTGAACAGTAATCAATCTCTGAACTGGCCACAGGCAGCCCTTACATTCTTAAGTGCATAACAAGGGACACATTTATTCCTCAGATTTATATTTATAGAAATAATAATGGAGAAGAACTTAATGATTGGAAAAAGAATGGATAGAGAGAAAAATGATCTACTAGTCAGGTTAAACTGAGGTAGTCTTCCCAAAAATCAGAATGTAGGATTACTAAAACAGTTATTGAAATATCATCGAGGTAAAATCATTGATACTCATCCACAAGTTTTTTTTTTTATTTAAAGAATTGAAAGATACTAATATTGAACTGATTTTAACCCAACTTTCAGTCCTTATTTCATGCAAATTGATGCAAGAAATAGCTGCAGACATTTCGTTAATAGACAGAAAATTTTTGCTGCTCTGAACTATTACCATATAATATATACATTTTATTCTTCTAAGGAGGTGTGAAAGAAAGCATTGAAATTTACTTTGACACATGTAAAAAACAATCATTGAAATCACAAAAAAAATCTTTTTTGAAAGACCAATATATTTTAGAGATAAGAAATGTACAGATATTAAACTAAGAATGTACCTCATTTAAAACTATACCCTTTATATATATAGCAAATCATGTATGGTGTGATTCTGCTATTCAGAAGATAATGAAGTAAAAAAAGTAAAACTGTTAGTCAATTCTGCCTAACATATCATACAAATCAACATCTTTTTAAACACATTCACGGTCATAGTTTTTCTATATATTTAGCTCATCAACCTAAATAATTTTTCCAATTATTGTAATCCTATAAAAATGGACGATAGATTCACATAACTTGGGAAAACACCAGCAGCTATAGTGTGGAGACATGAATCGTAACAATATATATATATATATATACAGCCATTGGGCACATCACTTTCATGCATTTTTAGTTGTCTGCCAGAAAATTAACATTTATTCCACTATTTTTTTTTAAAGCAGTAACACATTTAGGTTGAAACTATTCATGTGTGAAGATTTATGTTCAACCAAATAATAAAATTAAATAATATTAATATCATAATTTTTAAAAAATATTTTTTATTCACATTCTTTTCACAAAACTGCACACTAGATTATATTGATATATGATCAAAATAAAAAGACTATACGATAGGAATACAAAAATAACATAAGAAAGTGATACAGATTTATCAAAACAAAAAAAAAAACTGTAATAATTATCAATTTGAAAAATAAATCCTAGAGAATATCAAACAGATAATTACTGTGTGATTCTTAAGTATATTATATTGAATAAATCTATCTACAATTAAAAATAAAAAAATAACAATAATAAAGTGCAAGTATAGCTGTGAGAATGAGACATCCCATCCCCCTGTAGGGAAAGACACCCACCAAGTGACGATTTTGGTCGCCACACCACCCTTCCTGTTCCTAGCCCTGAGGGGCTTTACCAGGAGTCGTCTTATTGACCTTTGTGAGAATGACAGTCAGAAAGGAGATTTTTTAAGAGATAGAGGTATTATAAGATATTTCAAAAGAAATATTTGCTGATCTCTGTGGCACAGTATTAGCATTTTGACTTTTAATTTGGGGGTCCTTGGTTCATCTGTCAGGCATGGCATTTTTTATATGCTACAAAATTCCATATTTTTATTCCAATATACAAGCTTTTCGGAGTTTCTGTGGTGAATTAAGTCAAAAGAAAGTCATAATTTATTATTAAAAATGATAATATATTAAAAATTAAATTTCAATATGTAAAAAATATTTCTTAAGATTATGAAAAATGCACTAAATTATATAAATAAAAAAAAAACTCCACAGAAACTAACAACTGAATGTTAGATGATTTATTACAATAATTTGTAAGAAAAAAGAATCAAGGTTAATCAATTTAATTTCTATGAAAGAAATCTTAACTAAATACATAAAGAAACACATATTTATTTTATTTTTACCATTATATTTCTTTTACATTTAGCAAAATATTGTTTGCATGTACTTATGAAACAAACTACTTTAATCATTATATTTAAAATTGAAACTGAAACCTTAACTTTATCATTTTTCTCATTTGAAGAACAGACTAGAATTATTATTTCATTAAGAATTCACAATTGTTATCAATATTTACATTATGATGATCATCAATACCAATCTCAACCAGGGTTAATAGTTAACATGTCTCCTATTATGTGTTATGGCTGAGATTCTGTTTTTATACGACTTAAAGATTCAAATTTAGTTAAAAATGGTCTTTTAACTGGGTTTTAACATTCATATTGGATATAAGTTTAATTAAGGTTTTAAGAGATAGTTTACCTCAAATATGTCAAAAACTTCTGGTTTTGTAGTTTGTTTATAAAACATAATTTTTATAAAAAAATATTTCTTATATTGTAAAAGAATCGTAGAAAAATAATAAAAAAAATGTAAATAAGTATAAAAACGTATTGTATTTCTTTCACAGTCTTCAAAAATAAAAAGACTATGAGATTTTGTAGAATTTATAGTGTTGGCTACTCATTATAAATTTTTCTTTAATGCATTTTTGGAATAATCCCTCTACCTGGAGGTTATGAAAACCCAATCAATGAGAACCCCCCCCCCCACAATCTATAAGAGTAACAGGCAATATGAACATAAAGTTAAATTCAAAAATTACTATTAAACTAAATATTAATTAAAAAAACAATTAATGTAACCCATAATAACCTTTAAATTAATTGCTTCTAAAATCTTTAAATCTCTTTGAATTTATAAAATATATTAATATAAAAACAACTAAAGAAATAAATACCACCAAAAAATAACCATAATTGAATAAAATAAATAAACAATGAAGAAATTAATAACCCTCAAGTTTAACCACCTGATGAATTTTTCCCTCATCTTATTATTTTTTTTTGATGATGCATGGCTGCTGGATTAGCGTGGAAGTAGACATTTATGTAAATTAATCTTGCAAGATTTTGGTAGAATTGGTCTTGTATTGTCGTAGGGAAAAGTTTCTTTGTATTCTCCTGGAAGGTAACTTTAGAATCACATTATTCTGGTAAAATTATCAAACATGGAAACACATGCAAACTTTAAATTTACATATTGCTATTTTTTAGAAAGGTTACAATTTTATTAGTTTATTTATTTAAAAGTTATTGCATTTTGAAAACGAGTAAAAATAAAGAAGAAATTTGATACATTTTAAATATTATTAAAATAAAAGAGAATAAAATTCAGGCTGCTAAAAAAATTATTATGTCATGACAGACATGATACAGTGTCAGTATGTGAAGCACAAAGCTGGTACAAATTTTTTCAATTTGGAAATTCTGATGTCAGTGATGCACCTCGTTCTGGTCACCCTGAAAAAAATTAATGAAATCAAGGAAAAAATGAGCAAGATCTGTAAATTAACAGCTGTGAGGTCAGAAAAGAAATAAGCATTGACTAAAAAACAGTTTTAAACGATTTAATGAAGGCTGGGTACAAAGAAACACTTTGATATTTGATGCCACATGATTTAACAATGAAAAATGTAATAGATCAAATTTGTATCAGTATGAATCATAGCTAAAATTGAAAAAGATCAAACAATTTTTTTTATCTGATCATATTGAAATTTAGATCATGTACAAGTATGAAAAAGATCATGGTCAAAACAAATTAAAGCTCTGCAAGTGGCAAAGCCAGCATTGATACCAAGAAAAGTGATGCTATGTGTGTGGTAGAATTGAAAAGTTTTGTTCACTATAAGCCTGCTAGCACCTGGTCAAATGATTAATTCTATGACAAATGTAAAGATTACACTAAGCAATTGAGATAAAATGATCAAAATTGATCAAGGAAAAGTATTATCTTCCATTATATCAATGTCAGACCCCCCCCAAAAAAAAAAACTTATGACCCAATGAAAACTGAGATAGCTTGGCTGAGGAATTTTAATTCATCCACTGTGTAGTCCTGACCTTGTTTCCTCAGAATACCATTTGTTTTGCACTCTAAAGATTTGATGGTCTGTAGAAAGAACTTAAACTTCTGTTGAAGCTGGCTTCAAAAGAGCCCGTGGTAATGATGTGGTTATCATTTAAAATAAAAAATGGCAAGATTGTCAATTGAAACGGCACTTATTTAGTTAATAAGCTTCATCTGAAATATAAAAAAAAAATTTTGTTTTACTTTTGCATTAAAATATGAAGAAACTTTTTCCCAAATTTATTATATCAACTTATATACCCAAAAATATATTACTGTTAGAGTGTTTTGGCCCAATAAAGACATGCATACATTAAATGAATTTATAATCAAAATATTACATATGTTCTACAACAGGGATATTTGTTTATAAACTTGGATGAAAAAACAAAAGGTGACATTTATACATCATAGACAAGGTGTTGAATTCACACAGAAATATTAGGATTGTAGGTAAAGGAGATTTCTAAAATTTATTTTAAGAATGTTACATTAAAAAATGTTTCAAAAACAACAAGAAAGTGGGAATCAATAGAATTCAATGCATTTTACTGTTATGTCAAAAAATGTACAGGTGAATTCAATCATACATGTAAATATGAAATAGAAGAAAACAAGAAATATAAGTAAGTAGTAAGGAGGGTAGTTATAAGAAATAAGAGTACATAAATGAAGTAGAAGAAAATTCATATAAATTTAAATACTTATTCTTGAAAAATGAATGAGAACTAATAAAAATAAAATTTCACTTTCTGGAAGAACATCAGGTGTAATTGTGGGCATTTACTCAAATGTTGATTCAGTAAACACCAGTAAGCCTATCTTGAAAAAAAGAAACTGGAAAACGATTATTTACACATAAACTTGGAATTCTTCATTGTTATGCATTTTGTTTATTTTTTCATTTATGTTAAAGAGCAGAAAAGCAAGGTTTTTTAAAATTCTACTATTTCACATGAAATAATAATTATTTACTATTTGAAATTTCTTACGATTCTGTTACCATTTTAAACAGACTATTCTGAATTGAACTGTTAAATTTACATAAAAAAAAGTAGAATATATGCACTATGTTCTAGCCAATGTATAAACATCAAGCAATACTGACAATATTGTGTCACTATATAAGCGTTCCATGCTAATAATTTTCATAGGCATTTCCAGTCTATCACTAATTTTAGTTTGCAGATTCTATTTTATAGTTTGATTTCACATTATGTTTTTGTTATAATAAGCCCTAATTGAAGGCTCTTAGATATTATATAAGATAGATGTATTTGCAAAGAAATAGTAGCAGATAATTTCTAGAGATTGCAGCAGGGAGTGATGGAATCGTGCATTCCCACCTTTTACAGCAGCGTCCCTGGTGTTGGTAGTAAATTTTTTTTTTTTTTTTTTTTTTTTTTTTTTTTTTTTTTCCTTGCGACCCCTTTGGGGTTTTTTTTTTCTGTGTGTAGGAGGGTTGTGTGTGTGTGGAGGGGCGAGATGCGACTG
>JAAAKQ030036832.1:6506-16915 GCA_010016005.3 Zanna intricata
TGTTATGGTAAAAATAACCACAGAAATAGATAGAAAAGTAAATCTTAGGAAAAAAATGTTCTATTAAGTTTTTTCGAAAAGTCAATATTTTTTTAGTTATTCATGACTGAAAGTGTCTTATTTTTTCATTAAAAAAAAAGCATTTTTCGCGAATAACTCAGAAAATTTACATTTTGTCAAAAAAACCATGAACAAAAATGTAGCTTATAAAAAAAAAAACAGAGATTGGTTTTTTTTTTATTATTACTATAAACCCAATACTACAGAGTTACGGCTCGTTGAAGGTTGTGCGTTATGTACATCAAATGTAGAAATCAAAACATTCAACATATTAAATAACAGGGGAAAAGGTACATTTTAGAGGAAAAACTTGTAGAATTTTTTTTTAAAGGACATAAAAAAACCTTTCAAATGACCACTAGTAAAAGTCCCTTGTATAAAAACTAAGGCGAGTTATAACCAAAATAAAGTAAATTTCTATTTTTTTTGTAAAAAGCAACAAAAACTATTCGTCATAACCACCTCACTTGAAAATAATTATTACCTATTTGCAATTTAGTTCATTTATGTACTAGCAATACATTCTAGAATTGTAACCGCTTTAGAATGCTTAGTTTTAAAAAATATGGAATTTAAAGTAAAAAGGGGATTTGTGGAATTTCCCAAAAAATTTCTTTTTTTTAAAATATAATTTATAAACTAATAATGATATGTAAAATTTTATGTAAATTGATACATAAAAAAGTTGATAAACTGCTACCAAGGATCATGTGAAGCTGACAAATTAATAGTGGAAACAGCCATGCAAGTTGACTCAACATTGCAGAAGATGTTGACATACTAGTAATTTGACTGCCAGAGCTAAATTCGAAGAAGTAATTTATTTTCTGAAACTGGGGAAACAAAATGTCTCTTCGATGGTGTAATCATCAAAAAGTTTCGAAATTGGCTATCCAAACAGCGCAAAATTAATAGCTTTTTCCCATTCTTTCATTGAATGTGATACAGTTTCAGCATTTTTTATTAAGGGTAAAAATAAATTTGACAATACACAATTTAAAACAAAAGGTAGAGATATTTTACAGTGATACCGCTAAACTAGAAGAAATTTTGGAAACTGGAAAGTACTGTACAATATTGTTATATGGACTGCTTAAGATATGCAGTTAAACAAAATGAAAAATATTGAAGATTTGGGAAAGTATCTTGAGCAGATGAGATATGATTCTTTCATTAAAGCACCAACGAAAGCAGTGCCGTCAAATTAGCATCCCTTGTCCCTACAATAGATGCTCTAAATGAACATATTAAGTGAACTTATTTTCAATTCCAGTTGTGGCTTGGGAATAAAAGCATTAGTCCAACTGATTGGGGATTTTATAGTATTGAAGGATTTTGCAACCAATCAGAATGCAAAAAATGCCTGTACCGGAAGATCTTTTAAAAATGATCTTTTGTAATTGCAAGAAAGGATGCGGCCCATCATGTGGCTGCTGTAAAGTTTGACTTTTTTGCAATGCTACTTGTACGGGATGCTCCGGCATAAACTGTCTCAATAGTGCTCCGATTTTGGATCAAGAAGAGGAGATTGATAGTGATGACAGCTCTCATGATGATTCATAAGTTTGTAAATATTAATAAAAAACAGGTACATGTAATGTACAATTAAAAGTAAATTTCATTATTATGTAAATCACATGTAAATATATGAAAGTGATTACAATATGTTATAATGTTTCCATTCTCTTATACTTTGAAGAGAAAATTGCTAAGAGTTGCAACGTTATAAGGGGTGATTTTTAAGAATTGAAAAATAAAAAGCACATTACTTGATAATAAAATATTAAAATGAATTACACTGTAATATAATATCAATTTGTTTAAAATTGCTAGTGAATAATTATTTTTCATTTAGTCATAATAGAGGGTGAATTTTAAGGGTTGAGAAATTATAAAAAACCACAAATAATGATACAAAAAATTAACAATCTTCATTAAAATTATTTGGATCTGATTTCAATATGTTATAAGCTTAATTTGTATTTTTATAAGTTTTTATAATAAGAGGTAGTTTTCACCCCTAAAAAATAATAAGCACATATCAGCATAAGGTAGATTTTGAAGAGGAGGCTAAGTTGAGCTTAATTCCAAATTTTCCTGCAAATCTATGCATATTCAAAAAATTTGGAGGTTTCTTATTAATTTTGCCATCATATTCTGGACTAAAGTAATGTCAAAATATTCCAACAGAACAACCTTTGTCTTGTAAATTCATCAGTGCGGTTGGTATTGAAAATTGCAGTATCATTAAGCGGTAATGTTGAGGAAATCCATATAGTATGTTTTCACATGTAGTATATTTGGTCTGTGTTGTGTTCATTCGTCTAATATGTTTTGTTTGTCAAATTTATTCTGTGTAAATCTCATGTTTTTCATGTACTGTTGCATCTTTGAACATATTTATATTGAGTTAATGGATTTAGTAAACTAAAAGTAAAATTTGCAAGTTACAGTTATTATTTTATATTAGCATTTGGTTTCTATGAGATGAAATATCAAATTGATTCTCTTTTTTGTAAAATACATTTTATAGAATTAAAACATACTAAGCAACAGAAGAGTAATGAAGCTTTTTTTCATAAGCCAAATTATTAAGTTTGTCATTTTTGTTGTCTGGTTAATCTTTATTTTAGCGCAAGTTATACATTCATCAACACACAGATAAGTTAAAAGTTTTTTATTTAATGTATACAATTAATTAACTAAATTGCTATATATGAAATAATTTAATAATATAAATGTAAAGGGGGGGGGGTTGATATGTATTGCAAAAAATGCCAATTGCTTTCATATGAAAATAAGTAGTCAATAAGATGATTATGGCCTTTGCTACAAAAACTGGTATTTATGTTTCCACACAGTTGCAATTTTTATCTGTACATTTCTTACAACAGTGAACCACTTTTTTCATTACATCAATGAAGAAGCCTGGCAGTTTGTAGTTATTGATCCATTTCCTCGCCGTATCCTTCAATTGATCATCTTTAGTGAAATAAATACTCTATTCTATACTCTGCTGTTTTTCTTCCTGTTTGTAATGATACACTTGAGTTTTGTTGAAGTCATTCTCGTTACAATAACATTTAAGAAGCACTTCACAATATTAATTTCATTTTTTGCTCTTTACAGTGAATTTTCATGGCATCCTTGTGAACATATTTTACTGAATCTCAGTTGTGTAATATTGTGGCCTCAATTGTTCTTTCGATACGTCTGTGTGGGTGGTGATACATTGTTGGGTGATGCGTTAGTCATTTTGAATCTATTCATCCACCTCTTTCATTCATCCTCAATATTTACTTTACCGGCTTCTGATGCAGAATATTTTATTCTCTTGACCGCCTACTCAGATATTTCAGTCAATGGTTTTTTATCACCAAAAAAGGTTTTTAGAACACAATGAATGTCAACTAGCATTAACTTTTTCCATCTTAAAAGTTCAATCGCTACAAGTTGTTTTAAACGTGTGTTGTAGCACATGTATCCATAACAATAGCAATTGACAGAAGATGAGAGGTGAATTTTAGAATGAAGATAGCACATCTGTCACTTGTATGACATTTTGTTCTTTACTTTCAAGTGTATATTATATTTCAGCCCCTCCTTCTATTTTACTGACTATACTATACAATTCTTATTTGCAGGCTCCAACGATGTTATCCATATTTGAAATAGAACTTTTATGCGTTCAAGTTATTTATTTTTTTATATATTACGTAACTTTATACATCTTTTGATTAAACTGTAAACTCAACAAAATTCAACATATTTAAATTGTATTAAAAGGCAGCATTTTATTGATTTTGATATTCTAGATGAAAAAGTATTGTTTTGAGTGTTGATAAATTTTTGTTCATTTTTATTTTTTTATTAGTTATATAATAATTAAACAATTTTGGTTTTTAATTCAGATTCAAGTGAAGATGGAATGTCAAATGAAGAAGTTGAAGATGATAGAACTCAATTACTACACTATAGCCCCAATCCGCCGATGGGAATGCTGGATAGTGGCGATGAAGGCTACCCGCAAGATGAAACGGCTAGTTATTCATCGCAAGGTTCAAATTTTTCATCGCATTGTTCAAACTTTTCATCCTCACCATCTGTCTATTCATCAGCCGGATCAAATTATGTTTCTTCATACAGCCATTCGCAGCCTAATATGTATGAGCCATCAAGTTATCACAGCTCATCATCAACATCGCTTAAAAGAAAAGCAGAAGATAGTGATGTTGCAAGCGATGAGTATGGTAGTTTTGATGATGGAATAAGCAGTATTAGTAACAGCAGTAGTGTTGTTAGTAGTAAAAAGAAAAGTAAGAAGTACGATTTCGATTCATGTGCTAGAGAAGTCGAACAAAATTTTAATGTTGATCCTAAAGCACAAGCAATGATGGTAAGTAATATTAGTTATCATTCTATCTTAATTTATTAAGGAGGAAGTCAAGTTTAAGGTTATTGATTATTTGGGGGGGGATTAGGAAGCCCAGCCTTCCTGATAAGACACTTCAGCTATTATCCATGCCCAAAAAGCCACTAAACTAAATTATTAGAGAATAAATAACTTTCTTTAAAACTGTGAATTGGTTCGTAGACCAATTAGACAGCTTTCTGTACCAATAGCAAGAATGCACTGGTTCTTCAGCTGCTGCAGAGTTAGACCTGCATCCATAGAACCAACAATAAATGGAAAGAAAACAACAAGACTAACAAAAACAAGTGTTTGGCAAAAAAGAATTGAGGTAGTCTTCTGCCTTCTCCAGGACCCTAGGTTAAGAGTTGAGCAAATATTTAAACATCTAATTAAAATTTCTTTGACTTCAATCTTTTAAAATCCGTGGTTCAAGATATTGAAGTTAATTTATTTCTGATGATTACTAATTGTATTGTAGGACATTCTTATCTTATTTTTCAGTATAAGAAAAAATCCAAACAAGAACACTTGACAATTAAACAATAAATTTGGTTGTCTCCCCTTTTGACACATGCTACCATTCCTTTCACATAATATGATTTCCTTGGTATTGACAATTTTTTATAATTTATTATTTTTTCAGGTTTTGAGAATTGATATAAATTGTGCTAATTTCATGATTTCAAGTATTAAAATCGACCTCAAGTACAGAGATGGTATACGAATTGCATATATGCTACTGTGTTTCTTCATCATAGTATATTCTGAGAACATAAAATTATGCACGAAAATGTATATATTATGTTGGTTATGTTTGTTTTATCTATAATTAGAAAGTGCAAGTAAAGTAATTACAGAATTATTTTCAAAATATTCAAATAAATCTGTAAGTAGATCTAAATAGAATAGAAAAATAGTTAAATCCAAAAAAAGTAAATATATTTGTGTATTAGCTAAAGCCTGTCAAAAATCCATACAGGAAATCATTCTTTTACAATAAAAAAAAATAAATGTACACACAAACGTATGCATATATTATGAAGTGGGAGTTATACTGTGTGGCTCAATAGGAAAATAAACGTGCTAGATAGATGCCATTTGAATGGACAAAAATTATAAACAGAATAATATAATTTGTCAAATGCTGTGGAATTGATACAAAAGCAATTATATTTGATACAGAGGTGTCAAGTCATCACATCCATAAATTTTCATATGGACCTATAAATGGTATATAAATGTTTTATCTTCTCTGTTGTGTTATAAAATATTAAATCTTTTTAACGTTGAAAATTATGTTTTTGCTTAATAGAAAAAGATGGGTTACAAAAAAGGAGCCGGTCTAGGTAGAAATCAACAAGGTATAACAGCACCTATTGAAGCATCAAAACAAAGAGGGAGACATGGAATTGGTCATGCTGCTAAACAGTTAGAGCCTGCTGATTTAGTTTGGGATGACAAGTATGAGGTATACTTTATAACATCTGATCGATGTTTTATTTTTTATTAATCTTAAATATATAAAATTTAAGCGATAGAGAGTTAATTGTAAATTAATTTGTTAGAGTTGAGATTTTAACTATTATTCAATTGGAACCGATTAATGACTTTATTCCTGAGTATAATTTTTAATTATTTCTTGTATCTGTATTAACATTTAAGTTGTAATGCCTAACATTTATTTTGTATGTACGGTTTTTTACTTATTTGGCTGCTGTGTTAGTAGAATTTGTTTTTGAAAGTAAGAACTAATTCACAGATACTTTCTTACCGTTAAACCAAATTTTATATTTTGATGTTGAACCAGCTGTCATTTTTCAATCTAGGGATTGTTATTCCTTTTTTCAAATGTGGAGTTTACCTTTGAAAAGATAAATTATTAGCCATTATTAAATTAAAGTAACTTTAAATAAGAATGACTCAAAAGTACTTAACCAAACAACTCCATTCCTTTTTTTCTTATCAATCGAAATAAACAAAATAATTACAATATTTGCATTTAGCTGCCATTCTCATTTGTAAGGATATATTAAAATAGTTTTGATCGTTAATTACATTAAATTATGAACAGTAATGATTATTGCATATGTTAAGATTAAAAAATTACATAAATTACACTCTGCTAATTTCTTCTACTATTGAAAAAATCAGTGATTCTTGTTTATTTTAAATATTGTTATGATAAGTATTTTTTTCTTTTTTTTAGTGATTTAAAATATACATTATTAAATTATCGCTCTGCCTGTACTAACATTTATTATTACTGACTAATTAATCGTTTACAAGTAATAAATTTTATTTATTAATTACAGTTATTTATTACTGTCTTATTTTTAGTAGACAAAAAAAACAAAGTTCCCAGTTCCAACCAATTTTATTCAGAGTTTTAGATTTTTTTTATATTGTTTTTGGAAGTCCCCTCCACATTTTTTAAAGATTTTTTTTTTAATTGAAGTGGAAGTTATAAAAGATTTGTGCAAGTTACATCAGTTTTGTAGAGGATTAAACAATATTGTATCATGCATGTAAAACTTTTTTGTACAATTATACATTACCTATTGATCTTGTCAGAAAAAAGGCCTTCATTTTTATGCAATTGATGCATAATTAAGGACAAGCAGCTTAAAACTACTACAGTATATTATTACAATAAGATTTTGGAAAATATACAATCTCAATTTAAATAAATGGAGAATTATCAACACCTCAGGTTTTAACAAAGTGGAGCTTCAAGCCATCGGCTCATATAGAACTTGTTGATTTTTACAGGATCTGTCTCCAAATTGTCTTTTTCCATTTCAGTAATATTCCGTGGCTAGCTCATCAGATCTGTTAGCCAGTGATTAACTGAAAGGGAAAATTTGCCAGAAAATTAATATCTCAGCCAATATTTTTCAAAGTATTGTGGGTAATTTTATGCAGTATCTGCAAGAGTGCATTGAAATGAAAGGAGGCCTTTTGCAGCATATAATTTTAAATCATAGGTACAAAATCTCACAAATTTGCGCTTTCAAATTATGTATGTGTGTATGTAATGTAAATATCATTGTAAAATAAAAACTATGAAGGAATTATAATTGAATAACAAAATTTAAAAACAGTAAAATAAATGATTATTAAATCGCATTAGATTGTACTATTGTAAAATCTAATGAAGAGATTGTAATTTTAGTTTTTAATTAAATTGTAATTTTCAGGAAGTATCAGTTGAAGAATTTCCTGTTTGGTTAGAAGGTGATCATCTTCCAAGCCTTGATCAATCTGAATTACACGATTGGGTCAAAGAAGGACCAAAAGTGATGGTTATGGATTCATATAATGATTTCTGTGATCCTGACTTACTCAGTGACATTTTAGAGAGCAAGGTTGTGTTTTAATTCATACTTTAATGATTATCTACATATTTTTTTTAGTTGTAGGATAATTTAAATTATTCATTACCAAAAAATAATTATGTACATTTATCCTAACCCCTTTAACCCCTTCCTTCTTGTGTAAGAGGTAAATGCAGTGTCACAGCAAATGTTCCATGACTAATAACAATTTATTGAATTTAGACACAGTTGGCTAATCGTGTGACAGTTGCAGTTACAGTTAATTAAAAATGGCTCTTCCTCATAAGTATCAGTTGAGTTATATGAAAATAGTTCAGAATGTTTGATTTGGATATTGTTATTTTGTAAGAATAAGTGACCATTCTTCTTAACACAATCTTGTATTAAAAATATATAATTAATGTGTAATTATAAACACAGGGAGAAGTTTTCATCTGATTAACTTTGTTATTTTATCTAATTTAAGTTCTTATTTAATTTTCTAAATTAGGCCTCATACTTATAGATGCCAGATAATGATCTGACAGACCATTTTTGTATCTTAAAAACTCATTTTACTTTTTGACGGACCCAAGAGATGGCATTATACTTTAAATGGGAATATACATAGTACAATAAATGTTTAGTTATAACCTCAGCTTTCTGTTTTATTAAGGCAAAATGATACACTTGATCTTATTACAAAGAAATTAATTTGACCGTCTCGTGAGAACTTATCATCCCAGTTAAGCATCCAGTAATTTCATTTTATATCCCACAGAAATTTTACTTACTACCAGTGGGAATTCTACCCTCATGACTAGTAGTGTGATAGTTTTATTCATATTTAAAGTTAGATGCTTACAATTCATCTAGTGAACATTTTTAAACTGGTATCATTCAATTTTCAATTCTTTCTAAATAATTATCTCCAAATATAGATACAATTATTTCTTCTAGAAAAATGGTTACAATGAATGGTTCAAGGTTTTGAGGCAGATCATTAATAAACAATAATGAAAGCAAGGGACTGAGAATAATTTCTTGAAGTACAATTTCTTGAAATATTGCTTGATATGTAGTCGTTACATCTGTAAATTTTACATGTGTATTCTTATTAAGAGATGAAATTTCATCAGTTTGTTTGCAATCAGTAAAATATGATTAACTGATTGTAAGCAGCTCTGTGATACCATAGCTACTAAAGAGTATTTTCATCTGTAAAAACTGTGGAATTAACACATAACTAACATAAATTTAATATATATATACACTAGCTGCATGGTATGCCATACGCCTATGCAGTTAAGCCCTCTGGGCAGGTTTCCCTGGCACACGGTGTCTTGGAATGGTGTTATTTTTTGTCCAAAATTGATTATCCCTTGTGTAAAAATATATATATTTTTTTTTAAAATGATGAAAATTGATAAAATAAAATTTAAATTAGAAATTTAACTCTAAAAATTGATTGTTACATTCTGGTGCCTTCTCTTTGGTTATAGTTCATTATTTTATGAAGAAAAACAATTGCATAAATAAATTTTTAAAAAAATATGTAAAAAAAATTTTAAAAAGACCACTTTTAAATTAAACGCGCTAAAAGGTAAAAAATAATTTCAGGACGATGTCTCAGAATGGATTTGACAACAAGCTTTGATGGTGATATGTAAGATAATGTGAGTCATAGCTTCAAATTAAAAATTTGATGTTTTTGCCAATTTTTTCTTATGAATTTTTGCACTCCACTCTTTAGACCATTCATCACGGGTAAGAAAAAATTGGCAAAAATATCAGATTTTTAATTTGAAGCTGTGACTTTCACGTAATCTTACCACCATCAATCTTGAATTTTCGCTGAATCTCAGAATTAAAAAGCATCTTCTAGATTCTTTAGTACTTTTAGAGGATGTAAATCATTGATCATTTATATATAAATTTTAATAATTTCACTGGTCAACCTAAAATTTGGAACTGAAAGGGTAGTATTTTATTTGCTGAATCTAAATATTTATTCCAAAACAACCCATCACGTAACGTTATTAAGTTATAACACCTTAAATTTATTTGTTCCATCATTCATGAAACAAACAATTCAAATAAGTTAATATGTCTTTGTTTGCCTATTCACATTTGATTTATATTGTGATGCACGCTGTAGACCTATATTTGGTACATAGCAATTGAATGATATCATTTCATGTCAGTGAGTCAAGTATGAGGTCAGCTCTCTGTATGACTTTTGTGTTCTTTAGTCACGGTGGTGGTTTAATTAGTGATGTCATAAATTTAGTGAAAGGTTTAGTTTTTATGACAGAACAACTTTTATGATCCAGATGTTCACAAGCTACTGATGAAGGGCAATATTTTCTGATCTTCCTGCATGTTTCCAGTTCTCCACAAAAATCTGATTTTCTCCCATTGCTTTATAATTATTCTTCTCACCCAGCGCTAGGTAGGCCTCTTTTATTGTAAGAGGATTGAAGTTTTCTTGTGGTGTTGTTATTGGGGTGTTTATGTTAAAGTTTAGGAGTTCTATCAGTTCTTTATAATTTAGGAGTTTCTTGAAGTATTGAATGATACATTTTCTTTATTGCGTATTAAATATATGTGTGTGTGTGTGT
>JAAAKQ030036843.1:0-10192 GCA_010016005.3 Zanna intricata
TATATATATATATATATATATAATTATACATTTAATATATATTAAAATGTATAATACATATTAATAATATAATATTATTAATTAATAATTATTTATTATTTTATAATAATAATATATTATTAATATCATGTATATTAATATATTTTATATATATATATTACACATAATTAATTATGTAATATATATATATATTTGACAGCGGAGGAAATAATCACCGGGTGATGATATTTAAGTAATACCAACAAGTGTTTAGGTGATATTTTCTAAAATTATCATCTAGTAGAAAGAGAGACTATATTTCTGAATAGTAGTACTTGAGCAAGAATAAAAAATTTGAATGATGACTATTTTTAAATTTACACAACAAACCTATTTATTTTGTGGAAAATATTAACTTAAAAGTAAACCAAATTTCATTAAAATAGCTCAATGTGTATAAAAAAAATTGTTCCCAGACCAATGTTTACAGGAACATTTTCCTTGAATTGATGTTAGGAACAGATTCCAAAATATTGAATATTCATATACATCTCTGTAGGCATGTGTATGTATTCACACACACATAACCACACAGCGCACACACATGTGGTCACCGTACATGACCACACACACACACAGTGTATATATATATATTTTTAAAAATTCAAATAATTTATTAACATATAAGTGACTGTGTTAATAAAATTTAACATTATATTAGATATAAAACACAATAAATAGATAAGTTATACTTACTAAATTAATTTCCAGTAATAGTTTTTCACCCTTACCAACATATTCCAGTATTGGACAGCAGAATTTACATAAATATTCATAATATATTTCAGAGTTATTAAAACAAAAACAATTTTGACAAACTGTCAAATTGTAAAATGGATATGTTTTAATTTAATTATAGAATTCAATACCAAATGAAGATGTGGGATCTTGTGAAAATCGATTACTGTAAACTAATATGGTAAGTTTAACTTATATAATTACTGTGTTTTGATGGTTTATATTTCATAAAATATTAAATAAAATTATATATAACTATCTATTTAAATAAAAGACAATCTTCGTTTTGTGTGCGCCCTAATAACTCAAAAATTACTTAACTGATTTTTCTGAAAATTTCACAATTTGTTATTATTTGTCCTGGGAGTATTTACATGTTATTAGTTTACATATTCTGAATACAGTGTTGTTGTGCCCTATATATATAATATAAATTGATGAAACATGTATTTGTATACACGTTCTCTTTATGGTGTAAATGAACACTAACAAAGTAGTGAGGGTTATCTTCATGAGAATACAGGTATCTAAAAATTAATTTGTAGATTTTTTGAAATTCAACCTTGAAAGGGCTGAAGAAAGGTATAAAAATTTCAAACAATGATTGAAAATTTTCCCCATTTCTGAATGTACTAAACAGGATATTCACTTAAATTGCGCTTACAAATACCCTTCAGATAAATATCTAAAACCATTTTCGGGTATTCTGAATTTTAATATTTTAATAAAAATATAAATTGATTTTACATTGTTCTGTTTTATGAATCAATCATATGATTAAGAGTTGATAAGATTGAGTCAATCTTATGACTGATTATCCGCTCTATGATTGAATCCGCTATTGAATCAATCTTTACGTGATTTAGTAACATTGTGTTGGTAATTTATTTTTGTAATTCTGATTATGTGTTTCGTGAGAGAAGCGCAATAGGAAATTTTAAAATGAATTACTGGACCCTAAATTGACCAAACTGTTGTTCCGAAGAAATTACAATACCCTGATAACACTGGTCAACAAAAATTATTATTTATTTTTTTATCACAAAAATTATAATGTGTGCATATTAGTATTTTTTTACGCTGAATTTAAAAATGTAACTGATTTTTTTCTATCGCATAAGATTTTTGAGTGACAAGTGATTTAAATTTTTTAGTTTTTTACACAATACAATAAAATACATGCTTACGTAGAATATGGAAGTGTCAGTTTTCTTGCCATATTTTCTTTTTTTTATATCCTATTTCAGATCTGTCTCTTTTAAGTGTCCTACAATAGTCTGCAAGCATGTTTGGACCCCACTTTCCCTAAAACCATTTTTCTATAGTTGAAATGTCCTGATGGAACCGCTCCATTGTTCTTCGCTCACTGCTCCAAGATTTTCTGGGAATAAATCCAGGTGGGAATGCAAAAAATGGATTTTCAATGAGATACTGCACCCCATGAGTCTGTATGATGTTAAAAGATCATCTACTATTTCTTTGTAATTTTCTTCCTGTTTATTTCCTAAAAAGTTTTTGCAGACACTCTTGAATGCTGTTTAAGCAGATTTTTCAGCCTCATTCGATTGATTATCAAAGTTATTATCTTTTATCAGTTCCCATATGTGTGGTCTTATGAATAATCCTTCTTTAATCTTAGATACACTCACTCTGGGGAACTTATTTTTTAAATAAGCAAATCCTGACCCATTTCGATCCATAGCTTTGACAAAGTTCTTCATAAGACCAAGTTTTATGTGAAGTGGAGGCTGGTACATTTGTTTTGGATCAATCAACATTCTTTTTTTCAGGATTAAAACATACTCTCTTCGGCCATTTCTTCTTTAGGGAGTGATTACATCTATCTCTACTGTCCCATTCATACAAAAAGCAGCAATACTTTGTGTATCCAAGCTGTAGTCCCAGTAAAAGTGCAATAACTTTTAAATCACCACAGATATGCCATTCAAAAATTGTTTATAGTTTATTTTGTTTAGTAACAGTTTCAAGCTTTCATTAGTTTCTTTCATTTTGGCAGCGTGGGCAAGTTGTATAGACAGAAATTTGTTTCCAGTGTGGAGAAGTACAGCTTTCATGCTATTCCTTGAAGAATCTATAAATAAACACCATTCTTCTATTTTGTGTTCATCACCAAGGGCTTCCATTAGACAACCAATATTATTACAGAAGACAACTTCATTTTAAACAAACAGTTTTCAAATGCATTTTGTCTATTTTTACATGCAGTATTTTTGTTTTGTGACATAGGAGATTCCAACCTTTTAACCAGGTGTCCAAAAGTTCAGCTTGACTTTTAGAAAGATTCAAATCTTGAACAAGGTCATTAAGCTCTTCCTGAGTAAGAAGATGAGGTTCAGAAGTTGAAGCTTGAACAATTAAATCATCATCATAGCTGTCATTATAATTTTTATTTTCTGTTTCATCATCACTTAGTATTATACTTTCAGCAGGTTTTCGCACTGGCAGTTCGTCACTGTGAGGAACAGATCTGATAGCAGATGGTAAATTGGGGTATTCCCTCCAGATCATTGCCACAGCGAATTTCATGCTTCAAGAACCTTTAACCCATTTTGAAAGAAGATTGACACAAGTAATGCAACAATAACGAGCAGCCTAGGACTTATCTTGGTCACCTGCTTTACATCCAAAATAATGTCTGTAACACTTTTTAATGTATGGAGTAAATGTGCACAATTGATTTTTTAACATTAACTCACCACAAATGTAATAAAAAGTCTGGTTTATTTACACAGATTCTAGGCATTGTGCCACTTGATATTTTAAACATACAAAAATTACTTAATTGTAAATTAACAAAGAAATACACAACTGAACAAATTTAGAGACAAATCTGAATGCTTACTAACCGAAATATGAACGTACACTGCCTGAAACTGGCAACTTTTATGATTAGCCATAGTTGTGACATGTTATTTATGAATCATCAGACAGCATGAGTCATTGTTGTACAAATATAATTATTGTACTCAATTATAACTGAGTAACAGATATGTAATAATATTATATATACCCATAATATGTAATGATATATAGGTCATGACAACACAACGGAGGGTGATAGAAAAATTCTGAGAATAGTTTTGAAATCAGCGAAAATAGTATTTAATGAATATCAATTTAGTTGCTTTGTGACAAAAACTTTGTTGACCAGCGTAATTTTTATAAATTGAACAGGAATTAATTTTTATTTATTATTATTATTCTCATAAGCATGAGTTCAATGAACTCGGGAATTACAAGTGAAACATCCCTGGCCGCGATGGGAAACACAAGCAACCATATAGCACAGAGAACGCTAGTTTTGTATATAAAAGTGTTATTATTACTATTAATGGTATATTTTAATAAAAATAATCAAGATACTCACCTAATAGCATAATAACCACATCATCCTGAGCATACTCTCTTATTTCACCCAGCCAAGCGCGTATGTTGTCAAAACTTGTCTTGTTACTTACATCATATAATAACAAAAGAGCTGAAACATTTTAAATAAATATTATTTTTAAAAAAGTATATAAAAAATAGAACAATAAGACTAGAAATTATGTTATTTACTTAAGACTGGGCTGATTAATACAAATATTAATCTGTCAATGAGAACCTAAAATACCTGATTTTCTGTTTCTTTTTTTTTAAATGTATATTAAGGATACAGTGATAAATTCTGGGATTTCATTTTTTTTTCTATCAGGTGTTCCCAATTTTGATAAAAACCTAACCAAACATAATTTTTTTTTTAACTTCCTTCCACATCAGAAATCAAACTCTTAAATCCAACCATCCTTTGATTGATAGAAGAGAAAGGCTGAGGAGTTTCAAGAATCTCCCTTGAATTTGACCGATATCTTACGGGTTTTCAGTCAAGGGAGTGGAAATTTGAGTGGCATAAAGACAGATGAGCTTTATTTATTTTTTATGTATAAATGTTTTAATTATTTTTCTAAAATCAATCCTTTCAAGACCCATAACACCTCTACACTAATAATTTAAATATATAATATAAATCAGCTAAATCCATCCAAGTACAGAAATAAGAAAACTTTTATCTTAACTTAGAAATCTCTTAACTTATTTTTTATTTTTATTTTCTTAATTTTTACAATAGTACTTAAGTGGAATATCACATCATCATTCATATATAAAATTTGTATATGATTACATATTAAACACAAAATATTAAGAGATTAAACTTACATGTACTTATGTAAAGGCATATGAAGTCAGTAGGTAAAAATAAAATAAAAACATATAATAACCTGTATGTGGTTAGCCAAATACTAATACTGTCTATTAGTATTTTTATCTAATATCTGTCTAGTAGTAGTATCAATTACTGTCTATCAGTATTAGCATTTGGCTAGCCACATACAGGTGTTTTTATTTTATTTTACTTAATGACTTCATATGTCTTTACATATGTATATGTAATTTTAATCTTTTAATCTCTTAATAATTTGTGTTTAATATGTAATTGTATACAAGTTTTATATATCACTGATGGTGCAGGATCTCACGAAAGTATTAACATAAAAATTAAAAAAATAAAAATTATAAATAAAACATAAGGTAAAAGTTTTCTTATCTTTGAACTTGGATGGATTAAGTTGATTTATATTTTTTATATATATATATATATATACAAAATAAATATATAAATATATATATGATAGAATGCATAAATGTTCTGAAATTTATTTTTTGGTGTTCAGTTATATGGCTGATTTGATGTACTTCTCCATTCCTCATGATTCTGTGTCGGCGTTTTAGTCTCAACATACATACCTGCATCACCTTACATGTTCAATAAACTACTTAAAAAATTTTAACTTTTATCTTCTTTTAGAGCCAAAACCACCAAGCATGGATGTTATGTGACTCACTGGCCTCGTCCCTTTTATTATCACACAAATTAGTTTTAAAACTACTTCATTTTATACATCATCAACTCATGTAATTTTTAACATTCTCCTGCAACACTGTATTTCATAAACGTCTATTCTTTATTTTTTCTGGCTTCTCTATTGTCCATGATTTGCTGTCACATAAAAATAGTTTTAAGAATTTTCTGCTAATTTCAAGAATTTTGATTCCAGCAGATTTATTTTCTTCATAAAATGTTTACTGGCTTAAAAAATTTTACTTTTAATCAATTTTGAGACATATAAAACAGAAATCAAGAAATTTTTTTTTTTTGAATGGATAGTTCTAAAGAAAAAAAAAACACTGATGCAAATATATTTCAATTCAATTCATAGACCATTTGTTCCATTATGTACCATTTTTTCGAAAAAAAAAAAAATGCATAAATATTACCTAATTATTATAACAAATTTCCAAAGTTTTCTTGAATGAAAAATTCCCAAAAAATTTCTGAATGGTAATTATGACTTGATATTCAGTGAATTCTAAGAAGACAGATTAAAATAGAAAGTTTTATTTGAGAACAATATTCTTTTATAAATATTAACTCTTAACAGAATTATAACCACACTTTTTTAACTCACAATCAGGATATCTGAATCTTCATAATCTGAGAATGGGCCAACTGGTTTTGATATGGTTATCTTTATCAGTAGAAAACATTATTAATCAGTTTCTTGACTATACAAGGAAGTACCCAAAAAAATTATAATTATTTATTAATTTTTTTTTTTTAATTTAAGATAACATCTTGAAAACATCAATCACCCTCAAAATACTGTCCATTAGATGATATCCACTTGTCCCAACAGTTATTTCACTGTTTAAAACATTTTTTTATTCTTCTGAACTAATGCTGTTAACAGTCTCAAGCAATTTTTTCTTAACCTCTTCTATGTCTCCTGAAAATGTTTTCCCTTTAGGTTTTTCATTCTTGAGAAAAAGAAGTTGCAGAGGGCTTGGTCAGGTATATTAAGGGGGGGGGGGGTTGAGAAACTGTTGTCATGCTGTTTTTCATCAAAAACTGGTTTACATGGGTAGGTATGTCATGATGAAGCAGCCAGTCCCGCTCATGAGTTCCACAATTCAGGTTGTTTTGTTTCTCAGTACCTCATGCAATCATTTAACCACTTGCAAATAGTAATGTTGCTTCATTGTGGAGCCCTGAGGAACAAATTCAACATGAACGACTCCTAGATGTCGAAATAACAAACCATCATGGTCTTCATATTTGATTTCACTTGCTGTGTGCTTTTTCTGATCTGGGTGATGAAGCTGTTTTATATTAGCTGGACTGCTGTTTTGTTTCTGGGTTATAGCTGCAGCACCAAGATTAATTTCTTGTTATACCTTCTGACAAAATTCCAGGTCAGTTTGCGCCTGTTCTTTCAATTCCTGACACACTTTCAGATGGTTCTCCTTCTGGTCGTTGAAAAGCAGTTATGGAACAAACTTTGCCATGATGCATCTCATGTTTAAATCTTCAGTTAGAATTCTTTGGGAAAAACTCTTGAAAAATCCAGTTAATTTCTCCAGTTTGTCGATTGTTCTGCGAAGATCAACATGATGCCATTCACAGTTTTTGAACATTTTTGTCTGTTCTGAACATTGTGAAGCAACCCAAACAAGATTCATCTTTAAATGACATTTGGCCTTCTCTGAATCACACAAACCACTCGTAAATTCTTATCTGGCTTAGAGCTTTCTTCCCATAAGCTTTCCAAAGCACTGAAACTGTTTCTGCTACTGTTTTGTTTAACAGGAAACAGAATTTGATGTTGGCAAGTTTGTCATTACAAAATCACAGAGATTGTTGGGAGGGACATAAGAAAACAGTCACTCTATCCACTGAGATGGTGTATCATAATGCTATCTGGCCAACTGAGCAGGAAGAGTTTCTAGTAAACATACCTAGCAAAAGAGGGCAGCACTGTCAACTAATTTACCTTCAGAAAATAATTCTAAATTTTTTTAGGTACCCCCATATTTTTGTATAATCAGGACCTGGATGATAGTACATCATATATTTTGATCAGTAGTAATATGTAGTCTCAAAACAAGTGTTTGAACAGCACAAATAAATGATTGCTGCCTATTTTCAAGATGTATTTATAAAAGTAAATTTAACCCCACATATTATTAATTCTTTCATATATTTTATTAAGAAAATTTGAGAAAAGTAATTTTTAAAAATAATCAAAGAGAAACAATGAATTGATAGATATGTGTCTTTGTACCCCCAATTGCACATATTAATTTACATGGGTTTATTAATTTTCAGTTAATATATCCAATTTTCCGGACAAATGTATTGTATTAATCATGCAGGAAAGCATCAAAATAAATTTATGTATGCTTTTGAAAAAAAAAATGATTTAACCATTTTAATTTGTAACTTTTATCTTGTATAAAAAATTGCTCGAACTGTTGGTCAAAATTAAAATGACCTATGATCTGACAATTATACATATATAAATAAATTTATTTATAAAATATTTTGAATTTAATATAATAAGATGAAACAATAAAATCAAAACTTCTTACCATGGGCATCTCTATAGTATGCATGTGTAACACTCCTAAACCTTTCTTGACCAGCAGTATCCCAAATCTGGAGTTTAATTTTAGAATCATCAACACTAACTACCTTATTCTGAAATAAAAAAAAAAATTGTGCAATTTATTAGTTGAATAGAAATGATATATTTATATGAATGTATTACCTATAACACAAATATATAATTCACAATCCACCAGCGACAAAGAATCTGAAAAATTTGTAATAAATATACCAGCTATCACTCTACACAGAAAGTAACATTTTAATTAAATAATAAATGTAATGACTTAATTAAAATCTGAAAATTAACAACTTAATTATGCATGTGTTTCATTTAGGAGTTCAAGGAGAAAAATTAGAATACATCACTTACCTTTTTAACTAATGATTATTCCAATAACAAGAATATTCATGTCATATCTTATACAGTTAAAGTTTTTACTTACCTAGAATGTAAAAAAAGAAATTACCTGTGTGACATTATCTTCTGTTACCTTAAAAAAAATTACTGGTAGTTTAAATTTTTGTAATTTATTTTTCCTTCACAGGACTTGAAATGTATGTTAATGACTCAGCTTTTTTCTATACTATCAAAATTTTGATATTGAAGTCCAACAAGAAGCAAGCAAATGAAGTTAGGCAAATACCAAGAATAACAAAGAACTCAAGTTAATATGAATTAAAAAGAAATAAGGTATATGTCATTGTAAATCTTCCCTTTTAAGAACACAAGAGCTTGATAAATTATAAATGCAGCTATAAAAGCAAAGGGAATTGCAGGTATTTCACTGTATTACATGCAAGGAAAAAAATACAAAAATTAAACTATATGGAAACAACAAAGGTGCAGGACAGCTAACTAACAACATTTTCAATGTTCTTGACATTTTGAAGTGAACAACCTTTACTTTTATTGTTCAGCTGTGAGGTAAGCAACTACAGTAAGCTGTGAGGTAAGCAACTACAGTATGAACTCCTGACTCATGAGCAGAAATCCAGGTTTCATTCTACCAGCATCTCAACTGCTAGATTGATTTTTTTTTCAACCTCCCCCAAATTAGAAATCTGACTTCAATTAGGGTAAAGTACCAGGACCATACTTTCCGCCTTCCTAAAATTAGATTTTGGAAGACTGTTCTGAAATTTAATTAAGGAATGATAAGTATTTTATGTTACTATAGTTTTAATCACAGAAGTTAAGACACAATCAGTTATCATACTCCTGTTAAATAACCAATGATTTGAGATCAGAAGATAGTGTTTTGTTTTTATAAAATACCACACTAATGTTTGAACTTACTGCAAAATTTCAATTAGGCAAGCACTATTTATAATTAAAAATAAACTTGAAATGTTTACTTATATGTATAATTTATAATTATAAAATGAACAATTGGGATACATATTTATATTAAAAAAATTGATTTTAAAGTCATTTAAGATAAAATTCCAATGTAAAATAAATAAACAGTTGTATGAGTAGCATAAGAATAAGCAAAAAAAAGCTGCAATAAAAAAAAAATTAAAAAAAAAATGATCAAACAAACCAAAAACATATTAAAAATAAGAATATATGTTACAATGCTTTGTAGTATTTATCAATCGCAGTATTATTATGTAAAATCTAATTAAAAGAAATGTATGTACATATGTAATTTTTGAATAATCTAATGATGTGAAAATGTAATCTATAATAGTCAACAATTTTTTCTCTTTCAATTTGATAGAAAAATGTGAGGGTAACTACATTTCCATTACCTGTTAAAATATCTCGAAATAGGATCTATAGAGTAGTGACAATGATTGAAATGGAAATGTGAACATTCCTTTATATAAAACTGACTAGTGAATGTTGTGATTGCAAACACACACACACACACACACACACACACACACACACACACACACACA
>JAAAKQ030036843.1:10292-36232 GCA_010016005.3 Zanna intricata
AAAACTGACTAGTGAATGTTGTGATTGCAAACACACACACACACACACACACACACACACACACACACACACACACAAAACAACATAAATGTTGAAGAAGAAAAAGGATTAGCAGATTTTTTTTTACTGAATGATTAGATTACAGATTAAAATCAATAACTATTTATTCTGTGTTTTTAAACAGTTTTTTAAAAATGGACAATATTTTAAAAACAACTTAATCATATGGATTAATGCGATATAAAAAAAAGTTATTAGCAGATTAGCTGATTTAATGGAATTATTTATCTTTTAAAATTAATCATTTCATTTAATATATGTTCTATATTTTATATTATCAGCTTAGCAAATTTTAAATTTTGTTTATTGTGACAGATTTTAAATGTTACACTTCTCTATTTTTGTTGAAGGCAGTAATGGTGGGATAAAAATTATTAAAACCTGTAAACATTTTAAAATAAAATAAAAAAGTGAACCAAACTTAATAAAATATATTATATATATATTTTTTTAAATTTATTTCATAAATAAACATCTTCTCCTGTTAGATAAAAATACACTGCATAAACTACATCACAATAAGCTATTCATGGAGTAGTCTCCATGAATAAACAAAGATAACTGCCCCATTATTGAAATTATCAATTTTGATCTTCTTCAGGCATTTAAAGAAAACTTTAACCAGGCACACTAATTTGTTATCTACAATGAATATAAATTTAAAAAATACTTTTTTTTTTAAAAAAGTCATCCCCCATCTTTTAAAATTGGAATATCTTTTTTTGGTCTTTTGCTCTGTCTTCCTTCAGTTTGAATATTTTTCAAAACTTTTTTTAAAAGTGTATACTTATTCTAAAGAGCTAACAAGAAATGTCTACAATTTTTAAAATTATAGAACATGGAACTAAAACACAAAAAAAGTTTGTTGAAAAGTTTCCTTATTTTAGCTTTTAAGGATGTATTATATTGAGAGAAAACATTATTTAAGCAAATTTGTCAAGCTTAATCTATATGTGAATATTTTTAGAAAATCTTTTCTTAAAATTTATTTCCTACTTGTATTATATGTATATAAAATTTATTTTTGATTTTTTTTGTTTTCTGGCTCTATTTTAATTTTTATTATTAATAACTGGGGAAGTCATCACACTATTTTGTCAACTTTTTTCTAAGTCTATGAAAATAATAAAGATCTATACTTAATATAATAGTTTAATTAGTTCTCATAATTTCAGATTTATAAATTTTTTTTCAAAGAACTTATAATTATAACTTATTTGTAAAAAAAAAAGTCAATCATGAGTAGAAGACATTAAATGTGTTGAATAAAAGTCTAGCAAAAAAATAAAAAACTGTAAATTTATATGAATATAACAATAAATTGAAGTTCTTTCATACTCTAACAAATAGATGATGACAAGAGAAGAAAATTTCATCATCTCACCCTGAAATCGATTCCAACAGTTGAAATAAAATTACCACATAGGAAGAGGTTGTCACGGAAACGGACTAAAAGACATGTTTTACCAACACCTGAGTCACCAAGTAGCATAACCTGTTAAAAAAAGAAAAAAATTACAATATAATGTAAGTAAGAATTTACAAGAAAAACTATACTGAACATTTTATTTTTTACTTCCGGGACCACCACCGTTGAGGTATTGTTTCAGAGGATGACAATTAATGTAGCGTGTGAAAATTGCCAAGCCTGACCGGGATTCAAAACCGGAGCCACCGGATGAAAGACCGAGACGTTACCACTCGCGCCACAGAGACCGGCTATTCTGATTATTTGCACATTGTAAAGTCATACAAGTGTAATAGGGGGCATGAAATTCGAAGCTTGTAGTCAATCAGCTATATATTAACGAAGTAGTATGCTATATATTAACAATTCTACAAACATTTCTTGTATTTGGTGTTTTCAAAACGGAAAACTAAATTTGTTCATGATTAAATCTCAGTTATTTTACAATTTACATTAAAAGTAAATCTTATTTAACAAATCCCAAGGTCGGCCTCCGTGGCCGAGTGGTAGCGTCTCGGCCTTTCATCCGGAGGTCCCGCGTTCGAATCCCGGTTAGGCATGGCATTTTTCACACACGCTTCAATTCAGTCATCTCATCCCTCTGAAGATATACTTAACTGTAGTTGCGGAAGTTAAACAAAAAAAAAAAAAAAAAAAAAAAATCCCAAATCAATGTTAAGTGTAATTTAATAATTAATTTTAATTTTTAAAATAAAATTATCCTGAATTATTTCATTTGTAATTATTGTTTGAAAATGTTACAGTTATTCCTAAAGCTAAATTATGACCCCGCGATTAAATATTACAAATTATGCATATGTTGACAAAATTGATAAATCTAAAGTCAACACTTCCTTTTAAATGAAACTATTTTGTAAGTATGAGTTATTATAATAAATGAATCGTTCTAATTATGTTATTAACAGTAAAGACATAAATCGATAGCATCACACACAAAATAAAAATTATTATATTTATAGAATATATTAAAGTTGCTTTGCGTAATAATAATGTTCAATCATTTCTGTTCATCTGTTGAGTGCGTTTCGTCAGTGCTGTGTTTTGCTTTTCTTGATTAGTATTATTGTGCATATGGTATAGGTAAAATTTTTATTTGATGTGTAGTCGCAATCAGAATTGATGATGAACTTAAATTCACTGTGACTTGAGTTAATCAATAATGTGTACGAATTCATTAAAGAAGAAGCAAGTAAATTTGTATAGTCGAGAAAAAAAATGGTGACAAGTATGTTATTCCAATCCAAAAGTGTGAAGAAAGAAAAGCAGCTACGTGTAAAATATCACGATCCCAAGTTCAAAGAGTAAAGAAACAGTAAAAGAAGTTATTAAAAAAATTACAACAAAACACATGAGAGACTTCCACTTCTTTCAGTACTACAAGAATGATAAAATCCGCGACAAACCGGTGACAGGCCTAGATGATTTCGACATGTGAGTAGTTAGAAAGACCGTAAACAAGTTTCAGTTGCTCATCATTCGAAAACTGCTGGTACGTCTGAAAGATTCAATAGATTCTCAGGAAGTAAAGGAAGCCTAAGAAGAGTACTATTATAATTGGGTTTCAAACGGGGAAAAAACTGAAAACAATAGGAAACTTGTTATTGATCATTAGGGCATTAGGATTAAACGAATACAGTACGTGAATCAGTACAGTACGATAAAAAAAATCATAACCGAAACAGGCCGATTGTATAGCTTGATGAAGGCAGTAACTTTTATACGGATTTGAATACTAGATCGCGGATACAGATGTTCTTTGGTGTTTTTTTGTTTTTTCTTTTTTACTTCGGGGACCACTGTTAGTTTGAGATGAATGACAAATTTTTTTAAGCGTTGAAAATGCCATGCTTGACCGGGATTCGAACCCGGGACCTCCGGATGAAAGTCTGAGGCGCTACCACTCGCGCCACGGAGGCCGGCTGTTCTTTGGTGGTTGGATTTAAATAATCACACATCTCAGACATGGTCGACCTGAGACTGTACAAGACTACACTTAATTTACAGTGATACATATCATCCTAATTCATCCTCTGAAGTAATACCTAGGTCTCAGACGCTAAACAAAAAATAGAGAGGGTGGGAGAGGGAGAGAGAGTGAGGGGGGAGAGGGAGAGAGAGAGAGAGAGAGAGAGAAAGCTTCAAGATTCATGGCCTTTACTATAGATAAATTCACGTAACTAAAAACATAACAATTTTTAATATTTTAATATATTGATAATTAATTGTTGCTAATATTAATATTTCCATAATAATAAAGTCTGCCAATTTTTTTGATGGATTGGTCATGTTTATATCTTTCAAACAGAAGGTTCGGGATTCGAATCCTGGTGTGTACATTTTCCACATGGTGAAAATTGTTTTCATCATTAACAAAAGGAGGGTATTAATACTCTGATACTAGGCATCAGCCTACGGCTGCCAAAGTAAAAAAAATAAACAATTTGTATTCCATTTAAAAAAATAAAGGTTTAATAAGTGTTTTCTCTATTTAGAAAAAAAATACAGTTTGATTGTGTAAATGGCAGAACAGGAAATTAAAAACTTTTCAAAACATAATGCAAAAAAATAAAACAGAAATGAAATGAAATTTCATTAGTCATACAAACAAATTAAATTAAAAATATTCATTAAAATCAAGAAATAAAATGCAACAATAGAGCATTGAAATAAATTTATGCAATTTACATATTAATGAAATATAATACTTTAAACTAAAGCACACATATAATCTCCTTGTCTGTTTGCCTGTCTCTCTTTTTCTCTCTCTCAAGTATGTAAGCCAATGAAATGAAAAAAATAAAGCAATTCTGGTAAATATCAAGTTAAAAACTAGACACTTTTTACCCTTTGTAAAATGTCAAAGTTATTCGTGTATTTTCTAAATGTATGACTTACTTTTACACTAGACAGTTTTTAAAAGAATGAGAAAATATTTTTCTTTTAAAGAAATATTTTAGTTTTAACATAGTGCAAAAATAAAATATTAATTACATAAATAATGTCACAATCTTTTGATTGTATCAGGAAAAAAAGAATGTTTGGATAAATAAATTCCTTTATTTTAATTGATGTAGCTATGAAATAAAGTAGACAATATAATTCAATTAAAGTTTCCAAAGTAAAAATAAAAAAAATATAATAAATAATTAATTCTAATTCATACAAAAACTTTTTTAAAAATATAATGGGACATGGAATGATCAAGTTTTTATTCAAATTAAACTTAATATAAAGTGTAGTAAATTGCATATAAGTAAAATTAATTTAAAAAAATAATTATCATTTACTTATTTATGACTTAATAAATACACATTTTCCCTCTTTCTCTTTATTAAATACATTCACAGATTTCTGTTTCATCAGAACACATTTTTAATATTGTGAGATGGGTTTATCATCTTGGTCTTTGATATAAATTGAACTATTCTCCTACAATTACAATATGAACTATTATTTATAAACTACATCTGCTACAGAATGTTTATCTGTTGCAATACTGTAATCTAAGTAATTTAAATTAAATGTACTACTTACTTAATCCAGTTCATTATTTCAAACTTTACTTATTCATTAATTACATTTTTGTTATAATTTTTTATTATATATATATATATATATATATATTTTCTTCAGAATAGCAGATTTAAATTTATTTTTATTTATTTATAATATTTGAACATTGTCTATACTTTTTTCCTTTTTTTTTTACTGCTGAATTAATTCAACATAGAAGCTTACAAGGAAGCTTGTATGTAAGAATATGTAAATGGAAATTTTTAGCATATGAAAAATGCCGTGCCTGACTGGAATTTGAACCCGGGACAGCCAGATTAAATACAGAGACGCTACAGCTCCGCCACATAGATCAACTTGAAAATATATAGTCGCATGTTCGTGGCTCGATCAGGATATTGAGAGATCAACAGTTTAGAATGTTTATATAATTACAATTTATTGGTTTAACAACATAATTAAAACAAGACAAATCAATATCAATGACAATGGTAATAATAGTAATAAGAATAAGTGACAATAGTCAAACAATTAATAACAAAATATATAATACAAGAAAAACATAACTTAACACTTAATATTACTTAAAACTAATATTAAACCTAATTTAATGTCCATTATGTCGGCCAAAGGTGATACTCATGTCTTGGTGAAGCTGGGCGGTCTGTCACCACAATGTAAGCCCTCGTACCATTGTTTAGCCACAAAGGTTGAGATGATGGCTTCAATTCTGCAGCATGAATCTTCATCGGTGAAGTCGTACCTAACTCGTGAACACCTCGTCGAAGTCTCTTCCTGTTTTTGAAAGGCCCTGACCACTTGGGTGCCAGTCCAGCATGGAAGCCTTCAGACTTGTTGCTGAGATCATAGTTTTGTCTCATGACTAGCTGACCAGGTTGATATTCACCTTTTTCTTCAACGTCCATGTATTCAGCTTGTATATAGGAACACTCTGCTGCTTCAACTTGCATACATTGGCCACATTGCTGCTGTTCTTCATGCCATTGCTGAACTGTCTTGCAATCATTATCATCATTATTATTATTACTTTCATTACCTTTTTCATCTTGATTTGTTTTATTCATATTCACTATCTCTTTAAATGATTCATTAGATTCACAGTCAACATTATTATCATCAGACTTCCCACTAAAATTATCATTTGTAATAATTTGTTCAGATTCATCTTCAACATTTAGTTCAGTTATTTTATTTGAATCTTTAGCACTTTCATTACCTTCTGTACATTTATCTTCTGTTAATTCCCCATTGACATCATTCAAAATAACTTCACATGATTTTACTCGAACATCTTCAGCAGACATAATACCTTCTGTATTCCCGATGAATGCTTCATCACTACTCTGCCTAGGTATCACTTTACTGCTTCTCAAAATCATCACACCACTTACTTCACTACCACACTATGAATGAGACGATACAGGTGGTTGCGGTTCAATATCGTCTAATGAATTTGTTGCTTTTCTTTTATCATCTGGAGTAACATTTGTATCTTCTTGACTACTGCTTGTTTCAGAAAAACTTGATGATGCCAATGTAATTTTACCTTCGGTATCATGTTTAACCAGAATCGACTCATCTAAAACTTCGTGCGTTATAGAATTATTAAGTTCTTTGAAGACTTCTTCTGTTTACCTTAATTCATTCATTAAAAAAGTTACTAATAATGATTGCAAGCTTACCAGTTGATCTCCGTGGATCGTGAAAGTTCCGAAGTTTCTCCAACATCAAATACTGCCTCGTCCGGGTTCCCGTTTTCCGCCAAAACAAATTCCCTGAGACGGAGAAACAAATCTGCCTTCGCTCCTGTAGTTGGTAACTGACGCTGCTAAACTACTTGTCTCAATTCTGATTTCGTTAAGTCGTTAACTTTCTTCATTTTCGACGTAATTTAATTCTTCAAATCCAGTCCTTAAATCCTCTCCTTAAGTCTTTAATTCCTGTCACGGTCGCCAATTGATGTGGGCGAATGATTGGTATGTAACACGATAACGACTTCCCCACAATTATTTTAACAATACAATCACGGTCGGCAATTATAGTGAGAACATGATTCGTATAAATAACCAACACGATATCAAGCCGTCTCACAATAATTTATTTAACACAACAAAACAAGCAAACAACGCTTAACAAAATCTACATGAAACAATTTATACTTTCGCGCAATGTTACCACATGGAACTATGTCACACGAATGAACCAACCACGTCCCTCGAGCCGCTTATATACCGTTAGCCGTACGACTGGTAAACGCTAGAAGGTTCTATTTGCTTCTATTACAAATATCTTCATTATTTATAAATACAATTAATTCTAAAAAATAGAAATAATTACTTTAATTACAGAACTACACTTTATAAATGTCAATTGCCAAATAAAAATTTATTATTTAGTAAAAATAATAATTCAAACAAAAATACACCTTTACTGTTTCTAGTACAATCCAGTATATCTAGTGCTCTCTGTAAGCTTCTAGCAAGTTCGAAATCCAACCACTAGACAAAAACCGAATTATTTAAATACTATTAATATACAAATGAAATAATATTAATAAAATATTATTATTAAATAGAGAAATTAAATATTATTAACAAGATACCATTATTAAATATTACTAACATAACAATTTAACAATGTTTATCATTTTAAATAGTTATAAATTTACGTTGTGGACTTCAATATATTTGGGTAGTTATAATAACTTTTATAAAAACCTTGTACAACAAATTATGGCATTACAAACTCCATAAGACAATAATGTACACAATTACGTTATATGTTAATAACAAAGAAATAATCACAAATTTCAATCATAATAATACAGATTACATACAAAACAGAATTTAAAGTACTCTTCAGTTTTCAATCAGGCAGATAAACAGAAAACCAGAATTCCGACCCATTAACAAAAGATACAGTAATACTAGTTAACCGTATTAGTTACAGTAATACTAGATACGTAACCGCTAGTCTTAACCCTTTTAACTACTAGTCTTGTATTTTTTTTTTTTTTTGTTTAACCTCCGGAACCACTATTAAGGTATATCTTCAGAGGATGAGGTAAATGAATTGTAGCATGTGAAAAATGCCATGCCTGACCGGTATTCAAACCCTGAACACCTCCAGATGAAAGGCCGAGACGCTATACAATAGAAAAGACCAAGTATAAAGTTCTTTCACTGATGAATACCTATGCTGTTCACAATAAAACTACCCTAACAGTCTATGAATGAAATTTAGTACGTTATCCCTTTTACTTATAGTTTTACAGTAACTCATTGACAGTATTTTTTTTTTTACTGGAATTATTTCTGGCGTCACCTTAATCTATCGAACTTAATTCACACTGGAAGTTCGCTCCATCCTTGCCCTCCCTGCAGTAAACTCTTGTTGGACTGACGTTTCACACTCTTGTCTCATAGACTCACACCGCAGACTCTCCTCGCTGGACTAGTTCGCAGAATTTCGCACAAGTCACATAACATGCACAACTCCTCGCTGGACTGACGTCGTTGTCTCGCAGACTCACATCTCGCAGAACTCCTCGCGGAACTGATATAGCAACGTCTCGTCTTGCAGCCTCTCCTCACGGAACTAATTTCTAAATGGTTAACTCCGTACTATTTATACTTCTAGTTTCTTTACTTGGTGGGGCGAACCCTACTCAAAAGTTGAGAACGATAGACCGAGACTTTCGTTCCCATTAATTCCATAACCAGGTCAGATGACTTTTCTCACAATACAAATAGGAGTTCAGGTGTGTCAGTAGCAGTGTTACAAAGGACCATTATTAAAAGGGCCTTTACCTTTACAAAAAGGATTAGTCCCTTTCTGGATTCCTCCAATTAATATACAGTCTACTACTTTCATAATAATTGGTAGGGATCCTTAACTCAAGTCTCACTATACCGGTCTTGCTAAATAATTTTATTATATCTGTTCTGATTAGAATAATTTCATTTTTGTTTATAATATATACAAATACAAATTTAAAAATGTTCCTGACAGCATTTTTTTAAATTTCTTTTAATCGTTCTTATGAAAAATGTTTTACAACTTTATTCTCTGCATTATATTTTATTTAATCTTACTTCGTTATAATATTATTAATTAATTAGATTTGTCACTGATTATTTTATTTAATGTTTATTGTTTGTTTTAAAGGTAACTTTATAATTAGCTGAGTGTTTATTTAAAATATTTTTATCTGTTATATTAAAATTTTTTGAAATGTAAATTTATTTTTGTCTTAAACTCATTAAGGACATTTACAAGCACATAAAAATAATAAAAATTTAATTATGCTAACCATCTTAGAGATAATAGACATAAATTTTCAAGTATAGATAACATGAAAATATTAGAAATAAATAACAATATTGCCAATCTCCACAGTAGATTAGTAACATCTCTATCTTTCATATGAAAGGTCCTAGTTTCAAATCCCATAAAAAATACACACTTTAAAGACTAATCTCTCATCAGCTGTTATAAGGAGGCGGTTAGCCTGTAGTTCCTTAAAAAAAAAGGAAGTAGATAAATAATAAATTTAAATTCCTGTTCTCAATTAAATACAAATAATAAAAATCAGCAACAGATACATAATTAATGAACAATTAAAATTTGAACATGACAATTGGTTAAGATGAACAATATATTTAATTAAAATCACTCAATCAGTGATATTATTAAACAACAATTCTGTTACTTGCTACAACTTGTATTAGCAGTAGATTATTTTATTTTATACCAGTGACTGATATAGTAAATGTACATCCTCTCTATATTTATATTTTATTAATATGCTCTTAGTAGAATATTTATATTTTATAACAGTCTGATGAAGCAAAGGAACTCTTAATAAAGAGAAAATAGAAAAAAAATTAATATTAAGCAGTAAGTAACTGATAATTCATTTTTAAAAAATAAGCTTATTTTAAGCTTACCATCCTGGATAGGATGAAAGATGTTATCCACACACCTGATAGCTTCAAAAACCTTTAGAGTATCTCAGAAAGTAGCACACATAAACCAAAATAATGTAATGTAGGAAATAATGCACTCATCAAAAGTCTAATTTGATAAACTGGTTTACATGATCTTATGGGAAGATATTGTTTAATGTTACTAAGATTGAACATGCCAGGTGGAGATTCTCTTAGGATAGATGACATCATATTGTTTACATTTAATAGCTAATAATTACAGCAGTTGTTGGTGTATAAAATTGGAGGGGGAAACAACTTTAATAAAAAAATCAGTTAAAAAACTTTAAAATATTGAAAATGATTTATGAGTATTAAGTTTATAAAAAATAATCTAATATGAAATATATACAACTATGGTTCGTAAAACCTATATAAAGCTATCTATATAATATATAAAGCTACCTATATAATATATAGGTATATAGGTATATATATACACACACAAGTTGGTATGGTGCAAATGATTAAATGAATTAAGCAGAAATGATAGGAATAGCTTTCCAGATTGGAGATTAATAGTCAGAGGGATAAGCAGATTTGTTAACACTAATGGCTCCTTGATACTAACCCTGACCAGCAGTCTATTACTGTGTTCTAAATAATACATCCTGGTTTGGGAATCATGTATATAACAAGGTACAAATATACTCATTACACAAAGATGCAATGGCTCCAAATCAATAAAACTGAACTAGATGTTTGAAGCCAAAATATCTTATGAATCAATTAATTGACATACTGTAGAAAGACAAGTATAAATATGAGCTTGAAAAATGTTTATAGCAACCCAAGATGTGACGAAGGGATGTTTATAGTCCAACATGTTAAGTTAAATTTACCAAAGTAATTCTTACTGCAAATCTATCAATGCACTATAACAGGAACCCAATGTATATAAACAAAGAAAAAATATATAAATGGCAGTTATTTTTTATTCAGAGGTTCCAGGTAAAAATTTCAATCAGGAATGGTGTTCTTTCACAAAATACAGGACTAATTTCTTATTCCATCAAATAAAGAAAACATAACTGTAGTGGGGCATTGGTCTCCTATTATTATATGAATAAATATTTTACTTGTCACTAAACATCTTACAGTAACATTGAAAGATTATTCAGCACAATTTACATAAAAAGATTATTTTATACATAAAAAAAAAATGAAATAAATAAAATTAAAATATTATAATTACCTTACAAATTAAATCAGCAGCCTGTTCAGTATTAAAAGACTGTCTGTGATGTGAATTTGTTGCATTTGTAGCAGATGATGATGATGTATTTGGCAATGGTGGTGTTGGCGGAGTTGAACATGTTGGTCCTGTTGGAGTTGAATCAGTACTATTCCACTGAGGACGGGATAAAACCATCCGTCTTTCAAACCTCTGCTCAGTCATCATTACTTTATAAAACTATCCGCTATCCATTATATATTATTTTATGAAGACAAAGAGCTTAACAAAAATAATTACAAAAAATATGTTTACTATACTATAACTTATTTAATAATTTTCATGTATTTTAATTACGACTGGATCTGGTTGTTTTGAAAAAAAAAATGAAATACTAAAATTATGGTATACGAATAAAATAACCCACAAAAAGCATGTAGGATGTTAAAAAAATAAGTAAAATAAACTTTTTTATATTTATTATAGTATATAAACAAACCCAAAGAAAGAGTAAACAGAAATATTTATTTTGCTAGAAGAGAAAGAAAGACAGCACATAATTTCTAATCATATGATTTTCAGACTGGAAATGGGTATATTAAACCATTTCATGATAGAATAAATGTAAATTACAATAGAAATGTAATTTTAATAAAAAATAAAATACATCTGATAATTTTACAAAAAATAACTATCACTTTATGACAAGTTGTTTCAAAATTTAACTAATTTTTTGGGTTACCTTGAAACATCACAATAAAAAAAACCAAAAAAGTTGATTTTGTATAGTAATTTTATAAAATGCAGCTTTTTTTTGGTTTATGACAATAATTAAAAATACAGAAAAATTCAATCTTACCAATCACTTACTTATTCTAGTACTTTTGACCCTAGATCATCTGCAAGATATCCCTCAACTTCAAGAAGTTAAAATAAATGAAAAACAAAAAAAAAATAATAATAATGTCGGATATTAATCAATAAGTATCTATGGGTGTCAATTAAAAGTTAGAACTTAATTGATCTCTAAGATGTTTTAAAAGTTTTCATATTTCTAGATCACTTACTTGATCTGAGGTATATAGAAGATACACCTCTTGCATAATGAGTGTAACTCAACATAAGAATGGTGGCTGGGGTCAGTATTATGAAGTTAAGTGATATAAAAATAAAACTAAGTTGGATGTCAACTATTAACCTCCAACATAGGGGCTTAATGATAAACTTTATTCTGCACCACTCTAGTACATTCATATATAGTTCAAAAATGGGTTTGAATTAAAAAATGTTAATACCGTTTTTCACTTCTGACAGAAATATTAATACTAATTTACCACCTGGTATTAGTGTTTTTAAATTGATTTGAATATGTTACTATTTTAAATAAAATACTTAAACTAAATTATCAGTTCTTCAACTTATAATCAACATTTAACTTCTAACCTCTTTAACTTTCACATCATTAAAACATTATAGCAAATATACCTCAGCTTATTTGATAAGCAGCTGTAATCTAAGATGATCACAATTTTTTATTTAAAGACAAACCATAGATTACATTTAAAGATCTTTTTTTATTAGAGCACATATTAAATTGCTATAGTTTTATATTGAAATAATTTAAATAAAAACTGACTTTATTAATTAATGCCATCAGTATTTTAGATTAGCAGTCCTCAAAGTGTGTTGAAAGTATTCTCAAAGTGTTATTAATGTTGGGGTGTGCAACTCATTAGCAACTATGCTGAGCTGAATCATGAACTGGTTATTTTTTGTCAACAATATTAATAATTTAGCTTCATTAGTCACCCAAATCAATTAAAATTAATTAATTTACCAAAAATTTCTGGTTGATCAGAATAAAAAAATTAAAGAATTGAATTTCTAGTAAGTCAGAAAAATAAATTGGTGAATAACTGTTAAATACTATATCTATCCCAAATAGTTAAACCATTTTTAAATTGAAAAATAAAAAAAAGTTTTCAATATTAGTAATAAAAACTGTCTTTCTTTTAATTTTACTCTTTACCATTAGAAATATCTCAATTAAAAGGTCTCAATGAGCTTTAATTTTTTTAAGCCAACAAAACTTAGCAAATCAGAGTTTGCAATATTGCTTTTCATGATATAGTGACTGGTTAAATGATGAGAATTTTGACACAACTTGCAATTTTTTTTCAGTCAGGGTTTCACCTTGTCATCCTCTGCTACAAGTACTATTTTCTAAGATAATGTGCGCTGATATCAAGAAAGCTTTTATGATCTACATTACACGTTTATCTGTTAACTGGTTGATTATAACTACTGCTAGTGCATTTTAAAACTATATTTTCTGCCCCATACTGAAGTTAATATAAATCTGCACAATCTTAATTTACAGAAAGTAAGAAGTGGAAATTTTTGCATTTATTTATTAAACATTTCTTTTTTGTTTTTTTTTTTTTTAAAATCTACCATACTATGTGAAGTAATTTTCATTTAGACAAATATTTTATAGCCTACCAGGCTGGTCTAGTGGTTAACACAACATTACAAATAAGCTTTTGAAGTAGAGTTGTAAGGTTCAAATCCTAGTAAAGATAGTTACTTTTATATGGATTTAAATACTAGATCGTGAATACCGGTGTTCTTTGGTGGTTGAGTTTCAATTAATCACACTTCTCTCTTTCTTTTTCTGTTTAGCCTCTGAAACCACCATAAGGTATTACTTCTGAGGATGAATGAAGATGATATGCATGAATGTGAATAAAGTGTAGTCTTGTACAATCTCAGGTCGACCACTCCTGAGAAGTGTGGTTAAGTGTGGGGTTCAATTAACCATACTTCTCAGGAGTGGTCGACCTGAGATTTTACAAGACTACGCTTCATTCACATTCAACGTATCATCCTCATTCATCCTCTTAAGTAATACCTTACAGTAGTTTCAAAGGCTAAACAGAAAAAGAGAGACAAATATTCTATACTATCTATATTAGGAAATATAGATATTTTATGTTAAAAATTTAAAATTAAACATATTTTATACAGTCTATATTATATTCTTTAGTTGGGATGATTTTGCAATGGAAATCCTGTCAAATGAGATTAACCTTCTTCAGCATCTGAAGAAGAGATTGAAATACTTTGGAATCCAGACAGATATGAATGGAGAGGAATTAGGATAATTCTATACAAAAGGAAAAATAACAGATAATTTGTATCAACATTTAACAGCCAAAACAGTAATTTCTACTAATTAATTTGGAATTAATCAAAGTATTCTTCATATATTAAGGTTCCATTAAGATGAGGTTTGACTGAAACATGACTAAAAAGTTGATTATTTATATTAACTATAATAAAGTATTGTTACAAACGTTATATGTATGTGATAATTATTCTTATAATAATTAAAAAATAATAATAATAAAAAGAGAAGAAAAACCAATAATTAATAAAATGATAGTCTGTAAAAGAATATTAAAACTGGATTTACATACTTCAGTCCATTAATCTCATTTCATTACTTAAGGACTTGAGCTTTTTCTGCTGCTTTTATGGCAATAAAAAAATTTAAATGACAGAAAAAAATGAAAAAATAATCCAGGATTACAAGTAGGGTGAAGTGAGGGAAAGAGTTATGATATCTTGTTTATAATTGGCTGAATTGAACAAAAGAATAGTGAGCATTTACTCTTCTCAAATTAATTTCCCATCTGGCTCTCTTTCCAACAATCCATTGAACTTAACCATTTTAAGTATTTCTACTATTATTAATTATTTTGTTTCTTTTATCTATTCAATTGAATAAAGTTAATTCATATTGGCATATTATAGTTAATTTATCTCTTTAAATTGCATAAAGTCAATTTATTTTTTATAAAACAATATTCTTGACAATTATTTAAAAATTGCTTCTTCAATGAAATATCATTAGGTTTTTCTTAATTTTCAATATATTTTATTATATTAATATAAATCATAGTTAAAATAATTACACTGGTCGACAAAAAATTACTTTTTTTGTCGCAAAAGTTATAATATGTGTGCATATTAGTACTCTTTACGCTGAATTTAAAAATGTAACTGGTTTTTTTCTATCCCAAGGTTTTTGAGTGATGAATGATTTAAATTTTTTAGTTTTTTACATAATACAATAAAATATATGCTTATCTAGAAGATTGAAGAGTCGGTTTTTTTGCCATATTTTCTTTTTTTTTTGTATTCTATTTCAGGTCTGTCTCTTTTAAGTGTCCTACAATAGTCTGCAAGCATGTTTTGATCCCACTTTCCCTGATATCGTTTTTATATAGTTGAAATGTCCTGATTGAACCGCTCCACATGTTCGTTGTTCACTGCTCCAAGATTTTCTGAGAAGAAATCCAGGTGGAAATGCAAAAAATGGATTTTCAATGAAATATTGCACCCCATGAGTCTGTATGATGTTAAAAGATCATCTACTATTTCTTTGTAATTTTCTTCCTTATGATTTCCTAAAATGTTTTTGCAGATACTCTTGAATGATGTCCAAGAAGATTTCTTGGTCTCATTCACTTGCTTGTCAAAGTTATTATCTTTTATCAATTCCTGTATGTGTGGTCCGATGAATAATCCTTCTTTAATCTTAGATAAACTAAACTCTGGGAAACTCATTTTTTAAATAAGCAAACTCATTTCGATCCATAGCTTTGATAAAGTCCTTCATAAGACTAAGTTTTATTTGAAGTGGAGGCAAGAACACTTTTTTTTAATCAATCAACAGTTTGTTTTCAACATTCTTTTCTCTAGGATTAAACCATACTCTCTTCGGCCATTCCTTCTTCACGTAGTGATTATATCTGTCTCTACTGTTCCATTCACACAGAAAGCAGCAATAGTTCATGTAACCAAGCTGCAGTCCCAGTAAAAGTGCAATAACTTCTAAATCACCACAGATATGCCATTCAAAAACTGTTATAGTTCATTTTGTTCAGTAACAGTTCCATGCTTTCATACGTTTCTTTCATTTTGGCAGCGTGGGCAAGTGGTATAGATGGAAATTTGTTTCCAATGTGGAAAAGTTCAGTTTTCATGCTAGTCTTTGCAGAATCTATAAATAAACACCATTTCTCTATCTTGGTTCATCACCAAGGTCTGCCATAAGACAATCAATATTATTGCAGAAAACAACTTCATTTTCAAAATAAAAACAGTTTTCAAATTCATTTTGTCTATTTCTAAATGCAGTAACTTTTGTTTTGTGTTGGAAGAGATTCCAACCTTTTAATCTGGAGCCCAAAAGTTCAGCTTGACTTTTTTAGAAAAATTCAAATCTTGAACACGGTCATTAAGATCTTCCTGAGTAAGAAGATGAGGTTCAGAAGTTTAAGCTTGAAATGAAGGATCACTTGTTAAATCATCATCACAGCTGTCATAATCATTTTTATTTTCTGTTTCATCATCACTTAGTATTATACTTTAAGGAGGTTTTGGCACTGGCAGTACATCACTTCAGAACAGTTCTGAAAGCATATGGTAAATTGGGGTATTTTATAGTATGTTTTGATTTAGAATTGATACTACAAAAATTTGTCAAACAAAAGTAACAGTTTGTGCAATGATCTTTTGATTCCCTCCAGATCATTGCCACAGCGAATTTCATGTATCGAGATCCTTTAACCCATTTTGAAAGAAGAGCAACATAAGTAATGCAACAATAATGAGGAGCCCAGGTCTTATCTTGGTCATCAACTTTACATCCAAAGTAAAGTCTGTAACACTTTTTAATGTATAGAGTAAATATGCGCGATTGATTTTTTAACATTAACTTGCCACAAAAGTAATTTAAAGAGTCTGGTTTATTTACACAGTTTCTAGCCATTGTGCCACTTGATATTTTAAACACATAAAAATTACATAATTATAAATTACAAAAGAAATAAACAACTGAACGAATTTAGAGACACAACTGAATGCTTACTAACTGAAATATGAATGCACACTGCCTGAAACTGGCAACTCTTATGATTAGCCATAGTTGTGACATATTTCTGAATCATGAGACAGCATGAATCATTGTTGTACAAACATAATTACTGTACTCAGTTATGACTAATCTCTATAAGTAACAATTCTGTTGTACTAGAAGTCATCAACAATAATATGTAACAATATTAGGTACACCATAATATATAATAATGTCAATTTAGTTGCTTTATGACAAAAACTTTGTTGACCAATTTTATACGTACAGTGTAAGCACAAAATAAGACTGAATTATACGATCAAATTAAGTAAATTAACTTAATGATTACAAAAAAATAAAACTGAGTCCTGAACAAGGTGGTTAACTGTCCCCTGATCTCTGACAACCCGTTTGTTCCACAATATTTAAAAAAATCTCAGAACATAGCATCCTTACAATTAAAGGATCAAACGCAAAGATAAAATAAAGTAGTTAATAAAGTTGTTGCCTTTTACTTTCCTGCCAAGTATAACCAGAATAGTGATTGTATCAAAAGTGGGATACTAGGTTTTCTGCAAATTTTTATGTTTTAGAGTCCAACTAGTTCATCCAAACAAAAAAAAACCATATATGTACGCATGTGTGTCACACTGCTTTAGACCTTAAATCTCAGGAACGGCCACACCAATTTTCTTCAAATTTGGCTCAAATATTTCTATATACATTGATCATTGATCAATGTTCATTGATCATATTAATTTTTTTTAAATTCATTCAAGGGGTGGAGGGATATTGAGAAAAAAAATAATCTTGATTTTCTTCAGAGGCACTTAACAAAATACTTTACTTTGGCAAATTTGTTGCCAACATTGCATAAAGAAATAATCCAAAATAATTACTTTTAAAAAATCAACCCCGATCTCTTAAAATTAAAATAAGTTTTTTATCTATCTTCCTTTCCGTTATAATATTAATTTTTTTTTTTTGTATTTTTTACAGCAAATACAGAACTATCAGAAAATGCCTATAATTTTCGTAAATTATAAACTGGACCTTAAACAGAAAAGTTTTTTGAAAATTTTCAAGTTGTTTTTTAAGCCTTTATTGAAGGGTTGTTAGATTTGGAGATAACTTTACTTAAGCAAATTTATTAAGCTTAACATTAATGTTAAGGATGTTTTTTTTTGTTTTTTAATTTAGTAAATATATTCATATTTAGTAAATAAAAAAAAAATTATCCTCATTTATATTTTATAAAAAATACAATATATTTTGTTTTGTTGCTCTTAACTTCTTCTATTTTAATTTGTTATTAACAAAAATTTTTAATGTTTTTCTTTGTCACTTTAAGGGCAATTAAAATTTAAATAGTCATTGATCCCTATAATATAATTCCCCCCTACAGTATTACCCCGAACCCAAAATAGGAATCAATATTTTTCATTAGTATCATGAAAGTTATATTTAATTTTTTAAATATTTTTAAACAATGTTTTTTTATTTTATTTTTTTTTTTTATAAGGATGAAGTCTTTATAAACAATTTTTCATCCCGCAGAGTTTTTTACCCCACAAAAGTTGTCCTCACAAAGTAATGGAGCCTCCAAGATCAAAGATTCTTTATTTGAAATTTGGAAAATTTTTTGCTTAAATTTTATTTTGGTAATCATTATAATCAATAAAAAGGCTTCCACTGACATGAGGGCCCAAAATTTAAAAAAGTTGTAAATTTTTTTATTATTTATATTTAAACATTTATTATGAAGTTAAAAATAAATCTTTTAATGACTGAATTACAAAGACTTTCTGATAAATCCAGAAAGGTTTTGCAATGAAAAAGCTATGCAAAGTATTCTATGACTTGACTAGATTAGCTGGGAAAGTCATATGATATTTTGGTAGTTTTTTAAAGTCATTGTAATGACACACAATATATTTTTTAAAACCATAATAAAAATATTTTTAAATAATGGCTATACATGTTTATAGCTCATTTATTAAAAACATTATTTTCTTTTTACAGCAGAGAAAATGAATCTTGGTTTAAAATTTGGTCTGACTTTTTCTGTACTGAATTGGATTAACAACACATACCTTGGTTAATAGGCTATGATTTTTTTTTTTTTTTTTTTTGGTTCCAAATTTTATTTATAATTGATTACATCTTAGAGAAATCTTAAATAAATCTTATCGTACACAAACAATTGGTAGGAAGTTCCCATCAAAACTCCACAATAATTAAAATAAAATCAAAACTTTTGAGGAATAGGAAGTAGTTTGAATAAATAAAATTTCATTCCGTTCAGAATAAATGTTTTCAATTTAACCTAATAAAATGTAATTTGACTGTACAAATTGTAATTGAGAAATAAATCATTCAAAACCTATTTTGAAATTTTTAAAACTTAAAAATACAAAAAAATTAATAGAATATTTAAATAACCTCTACTAGAAGTTCATAGTAAAAAAAAAACAACAAAAAAACAAAAATACAGAACATGAAGTGTTTCAGTAGTTACATGTTTTTCTTTTTTTTAGAACTCCAAATGATTTCATGGAGTTTTACTGTTTATATTATAATTTATATATATATAATAAATATATGTAAATCTAAAAATGGTCAGGCTTTTGATATCCATAAGCAAAATTAAACATCGTTAAATGACATACTTTTTAAAACGTAACACATATTATAAACAAACTTTTATAATATTAGAGTAAATTACTACATTCAAAGAGTTTAAAATTAAAGTGCGTAACATAGAATATATGAGGGAATCACTGAGATGAAAGAATTTTAAAGAAAATTAAAGTTTAAAAGGAAACCCATGTGGGTAATTAATATTGTAAAATAACACTATGCAATTTAAATTTAAACATATTCTATTCAGTATATATATATATATATATATATATTCTATTCAGTATCTAGTATATATTAACATATATATATATATATATCTAACTTACACATTAAAACAGCCTTGGAGAACATGTTGGAATATCACGGGATTAAATAATATTTATTTTATAAATAAAAGAAAAGAACAGAGGGAAAAAGCATAAAAGAAAAGATTTGATTAATTTTTGATGCTATTTGTAAAGTATAAATAAAAATTAATTCAAGAATGCTTGTTCATAAAATAATTTTTTATAAAATGTACTCAAAAATAATTTGTATAATTCTTGTATTATTAATATATTCCTGTAACCATAAAACCTTCTGTATATTGACCATCAGTTAGTGTTATCAAGGTTAACATGCATTTATAGATACTGTAAACTGATAGTTATAAGCAACCTGAGATGATCAAACATAAATCAACCAAAATGAGAAGAAATGAAAAGAGATGAATTCTTGTTTGTAAGGATTTTTTGTTTCCTTTTTAACTGAGTCAAGATACTGCTGCTTATCAGCAAATAAAGCCCTCCAATATTCAGAACTAAAAGTGACACCTGCAATTGATAATAAAGTGAACATTGCTCTTCTCTTGGAGAAAGAACTTCTGACCATTTTCTGTGTTTTTGGCAATTTTTTTATAAGTACCTGGTGACTGTTGTTTCAAAATGCTTCCAGTTTCCAAAAGTTTTTCATTCTACTTATGTGTGCTTCTGTCACTAAGAGAGATTTCCACGAAAAACTCGTGTGTAATTTCTTTGTATGACAGTCACTAATTTTGTTTCTACAAACCAGTACATGAATTGTGCTTTTTCTTGTACTGATGCCATGGTACTGAAGCCTGGGCTCATAACAGCTTGGTTTATGCAACTGTGTAATGCAGCTGTTAATTGATGGAGATTGTGTAAACTAAAACTTAATTGTTGCCAATTCAAGATTTTGCATAAAACATTATTGAGTGCTGTAAAATAAAAAGTACATTTGTTCTTGAAACTCCGGATTTCTTTTTTGGAAATCCTTTACATCAATAAAAAGAGAACCATAAATGTAACAAATTTTACCATTCATAATTCTATATCAAATTAAATCTTAAAAGAAAAAAACAAAAGAAACACTTATCTCTAAAAATGAATTTTTGATCCATGCTTATGTAATATAACATAGGCTCACATTATTTTTGGTATTAATTTCACATATAATCAATACTCAAAACAGTACAGAGGATAACTATCTGGGGGAGAGGCCTAATAGATCTTTATCACATCTTTGATTTCATGGTAAAAAAAAAAAATAGATTAATTATACAAAGTAAATTAACTATGCTAATCTCATTAATTAACTGTTAACTAAGAATGGATAAAGGAAAGAGAATATCAAATAAACTATACTTGAAATGAATAAATTGAGTTTGAAAAGAGAGAGATAGATAAATAGAAAGAGAAAGAAAGAAAGAAAAGAAAAAAGAAAGATCGAGAGAGAGAGAGAATTTGAGAGAAAGGAGGGAGATAAATAGAAATAGAGAAATAGTTACAAATAAAAGTCAATAGAATAAGTATCTTAAACTTATACATATTACTTTATATAAGTAAATGAACAGAGAGCAATTTAATTTATTAAGTTACATTTGATTATTATTAATTAATTATATATTTGGTTAAATTAGAAAACATGAGAATATGTATCAGATGACTTTTAATACAAGAGAAAATACAGAATGATTTTCATCATTCTTCTTCCTCCCAGTAACTTTATCTCTCATAATTACAAAGATAATGAAATAGATTAATGATGAAATATTAACACAAGTGTACACACTTGTGCTTACATTTATATATTATATATAATACATATATTTCATATTTATTGTGTGTGTGTGTGTATATATATATATATATATATATATATGTATATGTATATGTATATATACATATATATATATATATGTATGTATACATATACATATATATATATATATATATATGTATGTATGTATGCGCGCGCGCGTGTGTGTGTGTGTGTGTGTGTGTGTGTGTGTGTGTGCATGCACACACACTAAAAGACTTCTGTATACACAGAATTTTATAAATATTTTAGATTTAAATTACATTAGAATATTTATACATTAATTCATATATTTAAAAAAAAATTAATTTTAAAATAAGCACTTTATTATTCAGCAATTTGGTATAACTTTCTACTTCTTTTTCTTTTTTTTTTTTGTTTAACCTCTGGAACCACAGTTAAGTATATCTTCAGAGGATGAAATGAATGAATTGTAGCATGTGTGAAAAATGCCATGCCTGACCTGGATTCGAACCCAGGACCTCCAGATGAAAGGCCAAGACACTACCACTCTGCTACGGAGGCCGGCAACTTTCTACTGGATTCAGGTAATTTAAGTAATTGTTCATAAATTACATAATACTTAATGGAAGGTTTATGGATGGAATTAAGATTTGTGATTCAGAAGTAATAAGAATCTTGGGAAACATACGACATACTCATTATTATCAGTTTAAAATAAATTCCTCAAATAATTTCTGAAGCTCACTTAATGAAGTTTGGATTTATATAAATTCAATTTTTATTTACTTTTCTCCATATTAATAGAAAAAAATGCAAAATCCCGAGCTGGTAAATTTTTAAAAACACTTTTTATCTAATTTGTAATGTTTTACAAAATTTATAATACAAATTATTTAAAAAATATCAGTACTGAAAATTGGTTACAAAAACATTTTAAAATTATTACTAAATTTAATAATATTTTTAATAAAAATTAATAACATAATTTTTAAAAATCAAATATTACTTACTTTTTTTTTAATTTTTGTTATTATACCAGTTTTATATTAAAATATGTAATTTGTATTTCACTGACTGTGGAGGAATTAATTTCTTGTCAAAACATACTTAAAAATGTGTGCAATATTTCCAATTAAAATAAATTTGTTTAAGCAATTAATTCAATTTCAATAGATTTCTCTCAAAAAATTGTCATTAAAAATCAATAGTCCTGTAAAATATTATGCATAGTTCTTAATGGTTCATTCTTGTTTTAAAAAAAATTTAAAGTTTATCTTCGACTCTTCAAAAATAAGTGGTTCCCTCCTGGTTAAAATAATTTTTACCATTCTTCAATACGAATGACATTTTATCAAAAAATTATTAATTTTTTATTCAATATTCACTAGCTGCCGCAGTGAATGTTGAAGCTTGGATTACCACGGCTAGTACGGTGCCTGTAATCCAAACTGAAAACATCCAGTTTACTTTTCACCGTGCAAAAGCAAATTGCTTTCTTGTAAATACAACTTATTATTTTATATTACTGGATGGTATTTTGAATTAATTTTAAATATTTTCTAATTCTGCTGTTTTTACTATATTAATGATTAAGTATTTTGACATAAAAAGAAACATTATATTTTTAGATGTTATAAAAATGTAGGCCTATTCTCACATGTGATATTCACACGTTGCAAGCAACGGGAATACTGATCAGAAATAAGCTGAATTATTTACTTACACCATTCCATATTTATGAATAATAATTGTTTTAGTACATGTAATAAAAACACATTTATTTTATCTAAAATATTTACTGCTAATAAAAAGAATAAAACATTGAAAATAAACACAGTACAGTTCTAGAATATTCGTTTATTAAAATTTTTTATCTAATGTGGAACTTATTCAGATTATTTTCAAATTTCCAAATTAATTTTATTTATGCCAACCATAAAAAAAATTGGCCTTTCATCCAAAGATCCATGGTTCAAATCCGGTCAGGCATGGCATTTTCACACATGCTACAAGTAATTCACTTCATCCTCTGAAGATATACATAATGGTGGTTCCGGAGGTTAAAAAAAAAAAGAGGATTTGAAAATGAGAACTTCAGCATCACAACAAAATAATGAAAATAAAATTACATGTATAAAATAATACTAAGCTAATATTTAGAATTAAATATAGTTAAAACATACATCAATAACTCCGCTTACTTATTGCAAACTACCATGTATGAAACAATATACTAATGCTGGGAACTCAATTTTTTTTTTTTGTTTTGTAATAATGAATTAAATTCATTAATTTATCACAGAGGCTTTTGAATTGTATGAAAATGAAATTATATAGTGTATGAAAAATGCCAGGATTTGAACTTGGGACCCTCTGGATGAAAGGCAGAGAAGCAGAGATTCCATGGGCCGCCATGGCAAATTATTTCTTTTGTGTGTTATTTAAATTCACAACAAAAATTTAATAATCTGTAAAATATAATTTTAATCAATTTCTAATGAATTTTATCCACAATACACTTGGTAAACAGAGCAGCGAATTCCTACCTTCATTTGAATTCTACAACAAAGTACTCTTAAAAGAATGAATTCTAGATATTGCCTTATTGTATAAGTCCAGAGTGAGTGCCTTGTAAGCAAGTTGGCATTTGGAAAGGGGTGGTAGGAAAAATACATGACATTGAGAATAAAACTTAAGATGGAGTACTATTCAGTATTTAATATTAAATATTTCTAGGCAATTATAATACTAATGTCAAGTACTCTTTAAAAAAGTTTCTAAGAAGTTTTTTCTTAAAAAGTTTAAAAAGAAAGTATCATATAACTGTTTTATATTGCAACCGATAATAATTTATCTGAATTTAAAAATATGATTATTTGATCTGAATTTAATCAATAATAGCAATATAAAGAATATTAATATCAAAAAATATAAGTTTAATGTTAGTCGTAAACTTTAAACTTATACCAAGAATCTCAATAGAAATAGGAAATAAATTACAATAAACACTTTCAGAACTATATAAGACATTGTAAAAGTGTTAATTATTTAAAAAGTTGAACAGATCTTTATTTGATAATGAAATTCATTCAGAATATGAATTAGTAAATAAATGCTCAATTAGATTACATGCAATTACAAAGAACTCTTTTTTTATTTCATAAAAATCTGTAACAAGCATCTTGTCAATTAATCATTATTTAATTACGCTCATCATCATGAGGCTACCTGCCCTGAGGCAGGTCCCTCACTCCAATCACTTCTATTCACACATAAACGTTTGATTTTTTGACAGCTTCCATCTCCTCTACAATCATATAAAATTTTTATTTTTTACTGATCTCTCTTTTTTGTATTTTCTACGCATCGCTTTAGCGCTGTTTTAATCAATTCTTATCTTCTTGTGATACATCCCAACTAATTAGCTTTTCCATTATATATATATATATATATATATATATAGATTCTGTTAAAGGTTCAATTATCATTCACCTTCCCAATTATTTCTTTATCTTTAAACTTTTTTCAAATTTAATCTTCTTTAATTTTCTTCTTGCCCATATCTCAAATGCCTCCAGCCTTTCTTCATCTATTTTTCTTAGTTTTCATGTTTCATAGTTAAACAGAAGTACAACACTGCTAAAATGTAACTATAATGTTGCATATGCAAATGTTGATTTTGCAGTTTATGTTAAATCTGATATTTGTAAGTAAATCACCCTACCAACAGCTAGAATGGCTTTCTTGATTCTGAACCTGTAGACAGCTGTTTCCCTTGTTCGTGTAAAAAGTACACTTGAAGATTGTTATAGCTATGTTATTATCAAACCAGGATGTTTTCTTAATTGGAACTTAACAACAGAATAGCAGCCAGGGAGAATATTGAAGGGTCATTGGAGTTGAAATTTAAATAATAGTCAGGCCTCAAAACTATTAAACTTCTACATAGGAAGACTCTCTCTTTATCTGTTTAGCCTCCAAAACTACTGTAAGGTATTACTTAAGAGGATGAATGAGGATGATGTGAATGAAGTGTAGTCTTGTACAATCTCAGGTCGACCACTCCTG